>PVIY010002710.1:0-87020 GCA_004026745.1 Myrmecophaga tridactyla | reverse complement strand
ATTTATTCCTAGGATACAAAATACCTATACACAGAAAACTACAAGAAATTGCTAAAACAAATCACGGAAGACCTGAATAAACAGAAGAGCATACCATCTTCATGGATTGGAAGACTAAATAAATATAGTTAAGATGTCAATTCTTCTTAAATTGATTTATAGATTCAATGCAATCCCAATTAAAATCCCAACAACAAATTTTTCAGAAATAGAAAAACCAATAACAAAATTTATTTGGAAGGTTGGGGTGCCCCAAATAGCTAAAAAATATCTTGAGAAGAAAAATGAAGTGGGAGGACTCAAACTATCTGACTTTAAAGCATATTACAAAGCTACAGTGGTCCAAACAGCATGGTACTGACATAAAGATAACTATACTGACCAATGGAATTGAATTGAGTATTCAGAAATAGATGGACAACAGATCTTTGAAAAAAGCAATCAAGGCAGCCCACCTGGGACAGAGAAGCCTCTTTAGTAAATGGTGTTTGTAGAACTATATATCCATATCCAAAAGAATGAAAGAGGACCCCTTTTTCACACCTAATCCAAAAATTAACACAAAATGGATAAAAGAGCTAAACATTAGAGTTAAGACCATAAAACTTTCAGAAGAAAATGTAGGAAAATATCTTATAAATCTTGTAATAGGAGGAAGTTTCCAAGACCTTACACTCAAAGGACAAACCCTGAAAAAAGAAATAGATAAATGGGAACTCCTCAAAATTAAATACTTTTGTGCATCAGAGAACTTTGTCAGGAAAGTAAAAGGGCAGCTTACACAATGGGAGACAATGTTTGGAAACCACCTATCAGATAAGGGTTTAGTGTCCAGAGTATATAAAGAGATTCTTCAACTCAACAACAAAATGACAAACAACCCAATTATAAAAATGGGCAAAAGACATGAACAGACATTTCTCAGAAGAGGAAATACAAATGACTAAATGGAACATGAGAAGATGCTCAACTTTACTGGCTATTTTGGAAATGCAAATCAAAATCACAATACAATATCATCTCACACCCACCAGAATGGCCATTATCAAAAAAAAAAAAAGAAATTGACAAGTGCTAGAGAAGATATGGAGAAAGAGGCACAGTTATCCACTGTTGGTGGGAATGTAAAATGGTGCAACTACTCCAGAAAGCAGTTTGGCAGTTTCTCAAGAAGCTAACTATAGAATTGTCATATAATCCAGCAATCCCATTAATAGGTATATATTCAGAGGAACTGAAGGTAAGGACACAAACAGACATTTGCACACTGCTGTTTATAGCAGCATTATTTATGATTGCCAAGAGATGGAAACAGCCCCAATGTCCATCAACAGATAAGTGTTAAACAAGCTGTGGAATACTACACAGCTGTAAGACAGAAGAAAGTCATGAAGCATGTAACAACATGGATGAACCTTGAGGACATTATGCTGAGTAAACTTCGCCAGAAACAAAATGACAAACACTATGTGGTCTCATTAATATGAGCTAACATTAATGAGTGAACTTTAAGAGTTGATGTTAAGAACACAGGTTATCAGGAGATAGAAATAAGATAGAGATTGGGCATTTGGTGCTGAAGGAATATAGAGTGTACAACAGGACTGACTGTAAAAATTCAGAAATGCATAGTACAATACTACCTGATTGTAGTACAATAATATAAGTACACCGAGTGAAACTGAATGTGAGTATAGTTGAGGGAGAAGGGGTTGGGGCACATATGAAAGCAGAAAGGAAGACAGAGGATAAACAATGAGATGGTATAGCTAAGGAATGCCTAGACAAGGATGTTGATTAAATGTACAAATATAAAAACATTTTTGCATGAGGGAGAACAAATGAATGTCAACATTGCAAAGCACTGAAAATGGATGGTACACGTGAAAAAGTACAATCAATGCAAGCAAGGGTCTGTGGTCAGAAGTAATATTGTAATATGCTTCCACTGAATGTAACAAAGGTGTTAGGCCAAAAGTAAATGCCAACAAGGAGGAAGTTTGGGGGAAAGTTTCCTTCCTACATGGAAGGAAAGAAAATTTCTTCATACAGATTATGGTAGTGAAGGCAGGTCTATTTACTTAGGTTGATTGTATGATGTATGAATAAAATTGTTTAAAAATGAACAGAGAGAAACATATGCTAGAGAAAATGTGGAGAAAGAGATGTACCTATTCACTGTTGGTAGGAAAGCTGAGAGGTGCACCCCCTCTGGAGGATAGCATGGTGGTTCCACAGGAGGCTAGTGGTGGGGTTGCATATCAGCCTGCAACCCTATTGCTAGGTATATATTCGGAGGAAATGAGAGTGGGGGCATAAATGGCCATTTGCACACTGGTGTTTATGGTTGTAGTATTAGATTTACAATGGATGGAGGTGGCTTAAGGGTACAATGACGAAAGAATAGAAGGGGGAACTGTGGTGTTTACATATAATAGACTACTAAGTGATTGCAAGAAGGAATGAAGTTGTGAAGTATGCAACTAGATGAATGAACCTTAAGGACAGTATGTTGAATAAAATGTCAGAAACAAAAAAGACAAACAGTATCATGCATTACACATATGGATTAACTATAATATACAAACTCAGAGAATGGAAGTTGAGAGCATGGGTTATCAGGTTGGGGTCTATTGTAAAGGTTTCCAGATTGCAAGTTCTTATGGCAGTCACACATATTTAGGAATTGTAAGTGATATTTCTAAATTCTGAGATACTGAGCTATTTGTATATAACCTAATCATTCCCTGAAACCTCAGTTATTATGTGATACCTGAGACTCTGAAGTAGAGCATTGAAGCTATGAAAGTCAGCATTACCCCATACAACAACTGTTAAAAAAGCTGATCAGACTTGTCTGGAGGTATGAATGAAGTTGATCTGGATAGGACTAAGGTAGATCAGGATACAGGGTAAAGTATGATATAGCCCATATTTTCAAACTTCAACCTCTGTGCAAGATCAAAGGGAGAGAGATTTATTTGGTGCAAAATTTATATTTTTGGTAGCACATTATCTAATTTAACTTGTATGGTCATTGTAATTGAACACAATAATTACATGGAATCCTGCATACAGTGTAAGAGCTTCTTGGTTTGTACAGGTTAGTGTGATGCCCTGATATATACCAGAGTAATTTGGGCAGAGAAGAAAAATGTACTTGCAAAATCCCCTTGGGGGACTGCAGAGAAAGGAAGAAATATTAAACTTCCCTATCTGGGGAATTTGTGATATTCTCGCAAGCACTGGGGACAATCAATTCAATAGCCTGAGTCCTCAATCTTGAGTCTTGTTCCCATGAAGCTTATTCCTGCAGAGGAGAGGTTAAGCCTACTTATAATTATGCCTAAGTCACCCTCAGAGAACTTCTTTGTTGCTCAGATGTGGCCTCTCTCTCTAAGCCAATTCAGCAAGTGAACTCACTGACCTCCCTCCTATGTGGGGCATGACTCCCAGGGGTGGAAACCTCCCTGGAAAAATGGGACAGAACTCCAGGATGAGCCAGGACCCAGCATCCTGGGATTGAGAAAACCTCCTTGACCAAAAGGGTTAAGTGAGGAATGAGACAAAATAAATTTCAGTGGCTGAGAGATTTCAAACAGTCAAGAGGTTATCCTGGAGATTATTCCTATGTATTATATTTATATAAATATCCCTTTTTAGTTTATGGTGTAGTGGAGTGGATAGAGGGAAGTACCTGAAACTGTTGTGGTGTGTTCCAGTAGCCGTGTTCTTGAAGACAATTGTATAACAATAAAGCTTTTACAATGTGACAGTGTGATTGTGATAACCTCGTGTCTGACGCTCATTTTATGAAGGCTATGGACAAATGAGTAGAAAAATAAGGATGAAAATGAGCAAATAATAGGGGCGTGGATAAAAGGTAAAAATTGGGTAGACTGAAACACTAGTGGTCAATGAGAGGGAAGGGTATGGGATGTATGGATTTTTTTCCTTTATTTCTTTTTATTTCTTTTTCTGGAGTGAAGCAAATGTTCTAAAAATGATCACGTGATGAACACACAACTATGTGATGATATTGTGAGGCATTGATTGTATACCATGTATGGACTTTATGTGTATGAAGATTTCTCAATAAAAATATTTTTTAAAAAATCATAAAAAGTCTATTATTCAGTTTAAAGCTTTGGGGATATGCACCAACAAAGGAAAAAAGGTGCACTGAACGGAGCCAGGCATTCCCAATTATTGCTGACCTGTCTGGCAGAAGGCGACCCTTCTTTATAAGGGTTTTATGGGGTCAAACACCCTACAGTCTGAGTTCAAAGTCATACAAGTGCCACTCAAGTAAAAAGGAAATGGAATAACATAGCTTTCTTTCCTCCTCCACATTGCTTTCTGTAAAAGAGAAAAATATATCCACCTGACAGCAATTGTGTCACTGATAGCATCCCAGCAGTCAAAAAAATACCTCTGTTTTAATAAGTGGACCTTCTGGAAAAATAAAGTTGAGAACATTGATTTACTTATTTTTAAAAAATAGCAAAATAATGAAAAGATCAGAATTTAATGTAAGACTGATTTGACTATCAGAGATTTGTCATGGGCTCCATTTACTAAATTGCCCTAAAGAAATTTAAAAATGAAAATAAAAATGATAATTGATACTGCTGATGACATAGTGGTTGCTAAGTTTCAACATCTTTTCACTTCAAAGCACTAGAATTTCTCTGGCAACTCAAATAGTCCAGTCATGACATTATGCTCAGTGTACCATTGTCCCCACTGCCCACATTTCATTTTTTTCAGTTTTGCTACATGATTCTCTTCTAAAGAGCTATTTTTAAATGGAGTAAATTTTACAGGAGCAAAAATATCTAAGGAGGATTGATGGAACTTCACAAACTATTTTGAGTATATAAGAGTTGATAGTAGTAGCAGTAATACTAAAATGTTAGCAAAAGAAACATATTAGCCACTTACTGAGTGCTAAATACTATGCTATGCAACTTACATGCATTATGTTATTTGATTATCACAACTCTGTAAAACAGACAATATACACATTGGAACACATTGCTTGATTCAAAAGCTGTTGCTTAGAGAGGTTCAGAAATTTAAGTAATGTCAAGTGATGAGTAAGATCAGTAAGAAAATTAAGCAATGTCAAACTACAAATCCAGTTCTGTCTTGCATTATCAGGAACTGTCGAAAAAGTTTTGTTTATCAATTTCCTTACACCTCATATTTTCCCAAGACAATACTTTCAAAATATTTGCAAGGGGATCAGAGTAAAAGAAAGCATAATCTTATAAATCAAGGATTGGGATAATTAACAGTGGTTGGAACAATACTAACTTTATTTAGTTGAATAATTTTGCTTGCAAAAATAGGTCCCAAGTTGTATCTAGATAGAGAAGACTATGCAAATGGATGGGTAAATGGTTGTACTTAAAATCGAGATAATTTCCCTAAACTCTGAGTAAAAGTCTGTTATTATTGCAAATGTCTTGTGTGAATGGATTTCTTTTTTATTTTTGTTTTTTTGCAAGTATTTGTGAGTGAACATCAAAGAATCAATTCATCTTTAAAATCTCCTAATACAGAACAGGGAAACCATAGTTTTTTGAGATCATAGTAATTTGTGCTAATTGGCAACAGGAGGATCTTGAGCCTAAAAGAACCAGAAAAAGTTTAGTTCCTTGGGTAACACAGAATTAATTCACAAAAATCTCAAGGAAAGCATATGATATTTTTACATATGTCATTAAGTGGAGTTTAAGCTAATTTTATTCATTCACTTTTTCCAAAAATATTTACTGAGCAGTACGTGCTCAATGCTTCTCTATGTCTTACACCTGTGGCTTAGATATAAATGGCACTGTGACCTCCAACTGATACTTTGATTATAAATTAATAGCCTTAAAGGGAAAAATTAATAGACTTAATTAATAGAATTAATAGGCTTAACCATTGATGCTGTCCCAATATATCTGCAAAAAAAGAAATGTCTACACGAGAACAAGTACACCACAGTTAATTTGGGTCAATATCCCTACAGTTAACATACACTGTTTTCCTACAAGGTCTCAAAGCAGTGGACAGGTCAAGCAAGCAAATTTGTTTTATGATTCAATGAGTAAAAATAGTGTGAATAGGGCTCATAAGTGTCTCTTCAGATCATATAAGAAATCCACAGGTGGCTTTTACGTTCTCATCTCTTTCACCTACAAAATCTTTTTGTTTTGTTATGAAATAGCAGCCTCAGCAACAGAAAATGGCTTGTTTCAACTCACATTTGGTAGGGATACTTAACAAACAAATGAAATTAAAATATCTCAAAATATTTTTTTTCAATCTTGGAAAGGTAATCATTTTGAGTTTTTTACGTAAACTCAGAATTTAATAAAAAATATATGAGAATTACAGAAAGTATTTATAGAGCAAAATAAAATATTTCCAGACCAACTTACACAAACTATTTCTGTGTTAAAGATGAGAAATCTAATATTGGAGTAAACCAAAGTTATTTGTATTTTATTAGCATTCATTTAAAAATGTCACAATTCTCAAGAAACTCCAAACATGCTCTAAAGTCTCCAAGAAGATGGGTAGAATCCCAGCCTAAATTTAATAAAAACAAACACAAACACACACGCAATCACTATTGTTTACTTTGTAAAGAGCTACAAAATCATACATTGTTGCCACTAGAACATAAGTTCCTTAAAATTAGGGAATTTTGTCTCATTTGTTCTTTGCCCCATGACATAGTGTCTGAGTCAGGTACTCAACATTTGAAAAATACATAAATGAAAGTATTACTATGATTGATCACTGCCCACCATTCTCATTTATCTCACTAATACAGCTATCTCCAAAATGTTAATGACTTGAGTAAATGTGCAGGATTTTCAGAGGTGGAGCACCTGTGTCCCTGGCTGAAGGAAATGACGGTGGACCTTTCAAAAGAGAATCCACTTTAAAGTGACTTCTTGGTTGTGATAACGAGCCCGTAAAGAAGGAAAAGTAATCTTCTTTATCAGGTGTCCTTATTCTTAAAGTAATTTAAATAATCATAAGAACAAACATAATATTGACTCTAAAACACAGTGTCTGCATATAGGAAGTGTTAATAAATGGTGGCTATTATTTTTGTAGTCATTGTCAAGTGTAAAAAAGTCAAGCAATCTACTTTTGAAAAAGGATTTCATAAATAAACTGATCCTACAAAAATGTATCATATTTGTGAAAAAAAAGACAAACATGTACAGTCATAAGCTGTGTTATATACACCAAAGGAACATTTCAAATGTATGCTTATGGGCTCTGGAAAATTTAAAAAAAAACTATTTTCCACTATGAACTTCAACTTTAGGTTAAATATAAAAATTTGCTAAAGTAAATATAACTCAGAAAATCAATTTTTGTCTGTCTTTCAGAAATACACCAGCATGAATCTTTTTATGTATAATTCAGTCAGGAAGACTTAGAAATAGATTTTTTTTTTTTAGTTCTAATTAGAGCCAACATTTTAAAAAGAATGCTTGCATTAGACTGAACTGTGCCTATCAAAAATACAAACAAACATAGCACAAAAGAAAGAATTTTATACTGAACTACATACATTTTAAAGTTAAAATAAGGGGATTAAACTTTGCTTGTAGAAATTACAGGGTTAACTCCACAGGGCTTTTCCCTCCTCTTCTGAAAGGAAGACTGAAATAAGGCTGACCCACTTACCACAGTGGGGATGAGAGAATCCATCCAGAAGGGAAATACAACCTTTGGAAGTCTCTCCTCCTCTGGGGGCCAATTCCTGTAAGTCAAAGCCAGGCTTGAAAAAAAAAAAGTCATTCAAGAAAACAAAGACGCTCAGGTTGACCTAAAGGCAGTTCCAAATTCAGCAACACAGCAGTTGTTTTAGTACCATAATATGGCTCTTTAATTAAACAAGAAGAGAAGTTCTAAGCCCTGCACAAGGTAGGAAAAAAATTAAAGGCTTGAATTTGTAAAGGATTCTGACTTGTGAGCTACTTTTTATCTGTGGAAACACACAAAATAGCAAGCATGATGGACATCAACGTCAATACAATAAACAAAGTTAAAAGTTTACCAGTAGGATGTGCCATGCAGAATGCTTTTCGGCTGGTGCGGGGGCGGGGGGGAAGAGGAGGTGTGACAATCAGCAACTTTATTTAGTTGAGGAATCAAAGGCTGCTTAGGGCCAAGTCCTTGTTTTGTGTCAAAACATTCTCCAGGAGGTGGAGAGGGGATTTGACAGCACAGAGATTAGAAAGCCAGAAGCTGGCTGAGCATATGTGAGGGGCAGCCATTTGGGGCTATTAGAGATTGGATTAGACTGTTACTAAAAAAATGTCACCATCTTAACCACATTGATTATTTTAATCACTTAAGAATGGAACTATATCTATATTTCAGAACTGTTCCTGAAGCAATTATTTTTTCCTTAATTCAAGGGAAGATATTTGTTAGGCTCCTTATAACACATATCAGAATCAGACTTTTTCTTAGTCTTGTTGGGAGTGGGTTGATTTGGCCTGATTCCATCAGTCCATTTCATTTTATTGACTGAACTAATTAAGTCTAATACTATGAGAAACTAGAACAAATGCAATAAAATCACTGGACTAAAATTTCAGATTAAGCTAGTCTATGCTTCTGTCTGGTCATTGAAAGTAATAAATATCCATAAGCAAAACTATTAGAGCTAATTAAGAAAAGAAAGGAAATGTAAAAGGAAACCAAATTTCCAAGAGAAGTCAATATTTTTACATTTTCATTTCAGAATTATTCAAGCACTCAAAATGTCCATGGCATATACAGATTGAATATATTTAAGAGTTCAGAGTCAGGAATGGAATAAATTAATTTTTGATATATACTTTCCAGAATTCACTGTGACTTACTTTTCAGCAAAAGCTACCCCTAAAAAAGCAAGAAAAATTCTTCTCCCTAACTGCTATGAATTATAACAGCATCACAGAAATTTCATTTTAGAAGAGTGCTCAGTAATTATTGAGGTTCAAACTCCTTCCCTTTCCAGCCTTTGCCTGAATATTCCTGGGGAGCTTAGGACTCTCAGGCATCAAGTAGGCTCTGATACAAGACATATTATTTTCTCAGCAACATAGGGCTGATGGGTTCCAAGAGAACTAATCTACCTGTAGAGATTTTCTCTGTGTGGAAACAGGTGTTCCATGTGTAGAGTTTCAGAGGTCTGTGCGAAAGTGTGCAGCCCCAGAAGGACAGGTAAAGGGAAATTCAACTACAAATAAACAGCAATCAATCCTCCAGTGATTGCATTCCAGAACATTTGTTAGAAAATGGCAGAACTCTGGCTAGCAAGAGCTAGAAAAAACCAGCTGAAAATTCGATTAGTTTAATTAATTAGAAAGTGAGAGAAACAAGCATATAAAAAGTTGGGAGAGAGTGTCAGTGCCCTACAGAAAAAGACTCCCCAGGAATACACCCAAAGTTGTACAGTTGGAATTGTAACTTATTGCAGAAAGGGAAAACAGACGCCATGGAGAATTGTGGGGATTCTCAGCCCCACATAGAATTTGGGTTGGTGTTAGGTACTTTTGGAATGGGTTCGAGGAAGCAGGGTTCTCTGGCCATCAGGAAACTGGGCTAATTCTATGACTGAATATTTTAATAAATCTTATCTCTAAAGAGGGAAGACTAGTGCAAGGATAAAGCTCTAATTGGTCAAGAAGCAGTTGTTACTCATATTTTCAGTGTGGAGGATACTTGTGTAGTCTGGATAATATTCATGTCCATCTGTATTCATACATGATTATGGAGTCACCATGGTTTCTCCTGACCTATCCTGGACATGTAGTGACCTTGTGTGATGATGATGCTCAGTAAAATTATTTACAATCAGAAGAAGAACACCACAGACTAGTTGTGAGTGTCTGGTGGTTCATTCCTGGATTAATGTAGATATTGTGAGTATGCTGAAGGATTGCTCTACCAGCCAGTATCCACGAGAGATGCTAGAGTCCGAAGATAGAATTCTAAGATGAACTAACAAGTGTGACACGAGTGGAGAAGCCTGACCTTGCAGGTGGGTGGATTTAGTGGATTTATATGTAAGGATCTGAGGAAGGCAGAAGACAGAAGGGGTAAGGCTGGAGTTATCAATCCCTCACCTGCTAGTGAAATCCAGTTTTATATGGTAACAACTTCCCAATAACTTAGGTCAAAAAAAAGCCTCTATGAGAACCATAGTCTTCATTTCCCATTGAGAAAATAAACCTGGAAAGTATTTTTCTATAAGACTTCATATTGCAAAGAATAGATTGTACCATATTGTCATAAATGGCATCTTGGGTATGTCTTGGGTATATGTCAAGGAAACTCTGCAGTTTCTAGAAAAGTTTAATGCTCATCCATGGAGCTCTCCCACCAAGGAAATTATTCCCTTAGTCCTTTAGTAGGACTCTCTGTTCTGTCCAATTAACCCAATCCCAGCATTCCTTTTGAACCTTTTATATCATACTAGTGTAGAAACACATTTAGTCTTAAATTCCTCTAGAAACGTTCCTTGCATATTTTAGTTTATTTTTATCTCCCCATGTGTTTTGTTATGTTCACACTAAATAACTACTAGCAAATTTTCTCTTAGCATGAGCAGCTGTCAATTCATTTCTTAAGTATTATATACAGCCCTATTAATTACTCTTCATTGATACATAAGTTTCAAGAAAGAAAATATTACCCTCTTAAACAACAACAAAATGATAGCATAAGTGCAAATTTCCTTATGTTACATGGTGAAAGATATATTCTATCTCCAGCTATGCCAACTGGAACTAGCAACAGAGTTATGGTCAAACTTGCTCATCTTAAACACAGATGTGTAGAGACAGGGGGTACTTATTTTGTAATTTCTTTTTTTTTTCTGGGCAGGAGGTAATTATTTTGAATAAACTGTAATTATTTTTTTTTCTAAAAGAAGGACAATAGCCTACAAATTTAATAAAATAACAAGCATATTAAAATATGATCGTTCTCTGTCCCAATCCAGATGGCAGAGCAACTGATTAAAGGCTCCATCTCCCACAGAAGCTTTGAACAACTGGCAGAAACATCCTTTTCAAAGCTCCAGAAAACAGTTAAAGGACTGCAGTAACAGGGTGAATACTGAATCAAGAAAAGGGCTGAAAAAAAGCAGCAGGGTTTCATGACACCCTGGCTTGGCTCTCCCACTCATGGAGTAGGACACACTCCCAGTGAATTTACCTGGCCCCAGCACCAGAGGGAGCAGAACACTCTTGTGCACATACTGGGAGCTTGTATGTCTGGCCCAATCTGTCTGGCAGTGGCATGAGGGGCTCACCATCCCAACATTTGCCCTGCATGTAGAAGGCAGTTCACTGAGTTCTCCTACAGAATGCTGTGGGAGAGCAGTCAAGTCTTGGTAGCTATAGGACATCCAGCGCAGTATACAGGACCATGCGGAAATTGCTTCCAAGGGACATTTGAATCTGTGTAAATGAGAGAATTTCTAGGGCCATGTGCACATGCCCAAGACAAGATGCATGTGCAGAAAGAATCACAGAGGGTCCTGTGATTTGGCCTGAGCTATTCTCTAAACTCATAGAATGGATAAGCCCTGAAGGAGAGCACTTGCACAGGTCAATCTGCAAAAATTGGGAAAGGTGTTTCTTCTTCCTTCCTTTTCCTTCTTCCTTCCTTTCCTCCACCTCTTCTCCTTCTTCTTCCTCCTCCTCCTCCTCCTCTCCCTCCTCCTCCTTCTCCTTTTTTGGTTAGCTGCTAGCATTCAAGGCAAGGTCTATCATAACACTAGCTGGATACAAGCATAAGGAAAAAATGCTCAGTCTAAACTCCAGCAATATCACACTAAAATATGAAAATATCCAGGTTTCAACAAAGCATTACAAATCATAGAAAGAAACAGGAAGCAACTGTCAAAGCAGAGGAGAAGATTAAAGCATTAGAGGAGGACCCCATCTAGGGCAGACCAGAAAAAGAATAAAAAACACAAAGGTCCTATTTTGAAAAGTATGAACCAAAGCAAACAGAACTGGAGAAGACCACAGTAATCAAAGGGTCGAAATTCTCTGGGGGCTTCAACAGCAGATTACAGCTGGCAGAAGAAGGAAGCAGTGAAATAACATCAGAAAATTAAAGATTCAGTCCGAGGAACAGAAAGGAAAAGGCTGAAAAAAAGTAAACAGAGCCTTCTGAGAAACTTGTGGTTCACCATTAGGTGTGCTAAAAGATGCATTACGGGAGTCCCACAAGGAAAAGAAAGAGAGAAAGGGGAAGGGAGAATATTCAAAGAAATAATGACTGAAAACTTTCCAAACTTAGCAAAAGACACGATATACACCTCCAAGATGCTCAATGAACTGCAAAATGGGATGAGTCCAAATAGACCCATGCAGCAACACATTATAATCAAACTGTTGATTGCCAAAGATGGAGAGACTTGTTCTTAGGAAATGTACATGGCAGTAAGAAGTGCTCAGGGAGCATGCCATATACAGCCTACACTCAAATATTCACAAAATGGATAGATAAAGGTATAGAATGACACAGCAAATGTGGCAAAATGTTACAATTGGTGGACTTTGCTATCTGGGGAATGGGGATTGGTGTCAGCTAGAGTTCTCTGTATGGGGTTTGTGCTATTTTTACAACTGTCCTATAAGTTTGAAAGTATTTCAAAATTAAAAGTTAAAAAAACAATATTATCTTTTCAAATCAGTATACTTAATTTCTTTATTGGAGAACAACCTTTTGCTCCCAAATCCTCTTGAAAATGACCCCACACTGGTACCAAAGCATACAAGATAGCTATGAATTATAGGTTATTATGTATATAGTAGATATATAATATTCTAGATAGATAAATATAGATGGAGGTTTATATATGCACACATACACAAACATGATGTGCTCCTATAAAATTTTCTTTTCCTATGTCTTAAACACTGAGTAAATACCTTTTTTTCATTTTTTTATTCAATTGCTTCTATTCATAGAGTACAAATATTGGCAGGTTGGTTGCTTTCCTTCAGAGCTAGAAAATTTCTAGTGAGTATACCAGAAAAGAAGACAGGATAAACTCTTTATTTTCTTCTCCACACTCAGAGCCATGTTATATTCAGTCAGGACCTTTTCCAAATTTGTTAGAAAAAGACAGAATCAAGGGCCAAATAAAAGCCTATTTAACTTCTCTTTATTTGAAACTTCAAAGTAGGTCATTTACACAGTGAAAAGGACAAGGAAGAAAAAAGAGAAAACTGTTAACATAAAACCTAAGACTCAACAACAGTAAAACATAAATACAAATACTTATTTTTTCCTAAAGCACATTGTCCAGTATTGTCATGAAAAATAAGTAATGAAATTGATCGCTTTATGTTGACTTCCAATCATTAGGAAAGGCTATTGACAGCTAATAATGAAAAAGAAAAAAAAATAGTCTATCACTCAAAACAAAAGAACTGAGACATTAACCATTTATGAATGTGGAAACCAGATATGAAACAAACGAATCAATATTTCCTTTTGAACTCAATTTTCAACTAAATTTTCAAGGTGATATTGCATATTCTTCCTGATGTTTAAGCCAAATTTCTGTTCTTAAACCAATTTCATATTCTGAAAAACTACAGCTCTTACCTTAAAAATTATTTCCCAGGGTAGTTCAGTGGTTGGAATGCCCACCTTTCATATAGGAGACCCGGGTTCAATTCCCAGACCATGTAACCAAAAAAAAAAAAAAATTATTTCCCTGGCTATAGCAAAAAAGCCCAAGCTTTGGTGTGGTTCCTTATCTCCTAGAAGCAAGAGTCACCTGGGAATGTTGTTGAAATGCAAATTTGGAGTCACCAGCTCTGGTGAAGGACCTGAGACTACATTCTCACAGGTTCCCAAATAATGCTAATGATGCTCGTCCTTGAACTGCAAGGGCCTAGAGAGCAAAGTAAAAATACAGAAACCCATGACCCACACTAAGAGATCTGGTTTACGTGCATGTGTGGGAGAGACTGTGCCTCTTTCTGTTTAATAAATTCAACAAATGATCATACTGCTCAACAAAGTTTGGGATTCACTGAGATGGTGGTTCTCCCCACTGGAAGCACATTTAACAACACCTAGGGAACTTTCAAAATCCCACCAATGCTGGATTCCAACCAGACCAATTAAATCACAATTTCTTGGGTTTACTATTCTTTAAAAGCTGCTTAGAATAATCTAGTACAGAGCAAGGCTGAAAAACACCACACATGTCTCATTTCCTTGGGGAAAATGTGTAATGTGAAATGTTTTTAAAATGGCATGTCTTTTCTTATTATTTAGAAACTACCCTTGTACCCCAGGATTATCTTTTTTATAATGGCCTTTGAGAACCCAAAAAGTTTTGATTCACGTGATTATAAGTATTTGATAATTAAAATGAAATGGGCATTATATGGATTATGAAATATGTATGCCTATGTGTAATAATTATTGGCATTTATAAACAAATACAGATAAAAGGTTAAAGAAGAAAGGGCATACAAGAGAAAAAAACTGAAAAAGCCAGGTATTCAACACGTATGGTCAGACCTGGAACACTAGAAAACAATTTGAAATGGTTAAATGAGTAATATTTTGTGTCTCTTTTTTGGAGTAAAGAAAAATTCAGGTCTATATTTTCTTTTTGTTAACATGATTACTGGTTAAGCAGTTTCACAAAATACAAGTCATAATACATTTCAGCATATTTATTACAAGATGGTGTAAGGTAAAAAGCTAAAGAAATATTGGCATATTATAACCCAGGAGAAAATAAATATTACATTAATGGAAAAAAATCTAGTAAATTTGAGAAATACAACATAATAAAATGTGAGAAGTAAAATACTAAAGTAGAAATATACTAAAACTTAATACTCATGTTAATAATAAATAAATTACACAATCTGTTCAATAGGAAAGGGTAAGGACACACTTTTTTGTAGGACTATGACATAATTTTTCATCCAAATCAGGACCCTCAAGTAAAGAAGTTGCTATTAATAATTATGCAAGGATAATAATTAAAAACAGGGACTCTTCCTGCAAACTGCACTGTATGACTGCTCTTAATTCTATTCTACTCTACAGTTGCTCCTGATTCAGCTTTGCCTGTGCCTTTGCGTTAGCCCTTGAAAAGTCCTTCTAAAGTATTTTCCAAGATCAAATATGAAAGAGTGCATATTTACTCAATCACTATTCCAAAACTTTGCAACATCAAAGCCAAAAAATCTGCATCATTCTATCAGTAAGAATAGGCTAAATTGCACTGCAGTAAAAAAAAATAAAATAACAATAAAAATTAAAATTCCCAAATCTCAGCTGCTGAAAATAAGAAAAGTTTGCCTTTCATGTTGCATGTTCACCATGGGTCAGCAAGAGGTCTCTGTTCATCAGACCCTTAAACACTGTGCCAGAGGGAAAAGAAAGTGTACTAAAGGTCCCACACTGACAATAGTGTGACCTGCCCTGAGAATGACACTACACATTCTCTCACATCCCACTGGCTAAAACTAATCAGACAGCATCATCCAGACACAAAAGCATAGAAAGTGTAGTCCTACTTTGTGTCTGGAAGGGGATAAAATGGAAATGTTTGCATTTTTGTAACAAGTATCATATTAATGATCACCATAAAAATATCTTCAAAACTCAACATCTTCTTGAGCCTTGCTCTTGTTATAATAACATTTCTTGGTATGCATTAATTTTTCTTTTAGGGGTATGAGATCCACTATCTTTCTCTCTGTTCTTTTCCTTTTGATTTTTATCTTGCTTTTCATTGTCTATATAACTCTAAAAAGTCTGTTGGCTACTGCTACAAAATGTGTCACAACAAACCATATTTTACATATGCCATCTTCTATACTACCTCTTCTACTTAAGACTTAGCAAGCAGTGACGTGCACTGTTGCACAGTCTCTGTGATTAGTACAGCCTGCAAAATAGACACATCTGTCAAAGTACAGATAAGGAAAACTCCCCTTTCCTAATCAGGAAAACTGGTGATGGTAACACATTGGTCAGCATTCCTTTCAAGACATGGACGTTTAAGTAGTTTGTATTCAATACTCTGAGGAGCAGAGGGCACGTGTAAAATTCCATATACAGTATTATCCTTACTATGTAAACCCAGTATATGTGCACAATACTTAAGTTCTGAGCAAATAAGTTAAGGAACTACATCAATATTTTAAACGTTGCTATACCTGAGCGATACCATCAGAGGCATTTTTTTTTATTTTATTTTTTAGGATATTTTCTTTGTTTCCCAGATGTCTACAATAGACTTGTATAACATTTATAAACAGAAATAAAATGTTATCTTAGATATAAGGAAATTTGACGGCTTCAGATTCTAGCTAAATTCAGATATATATGTCATTCTTTTAGAAGGTCAGCCTATGGCACAGATGTTAAAGTCTGTTCAGGGGCATACTAAGACTTGAAGCTGTTTGTAGAACATCATTTGATGGCATGTAATAATAACCTGCTGTTTTAGAAGTTGGAATTAGGTGAGATGGGAGGTCATTTCCATTAAAGCAGAATAGTAACATGAACAAATTGGCAATATGCATGTGGTATTGTGTACTGGACAAAGATTATATGTGAACCATTGTTCTCAGTGGCATCAAAAATTAGCAAATGCTAACCTCATTTTATATTCCCTTATAAAGGGCAAATTTTAAAATCTTAATTTAACCCGTTTCCTAATCTTTTGACCATAGTATCTAAATATGTTGGTAAATCCTGCTATTCATTTCAAAATATAGAACACTTTGAAACAATTATTGACCTTTTAACATATTGTTTGCTAATTTAAAGTGCTAGAATGCCAGAGGTGCCCTGATGACTTGGAGACCCTTACGCAGGCCCTAAGCCTTAGATGTAAATTGTTGTTACTGTCTTTGTTTTGTGTTTTATTTTTTTTGGGGGGGGTGTGGTCCTGGAATTGAACCCTGGTCTCCTGCGTGGAAGGGGAGTATTCTACCTCTGAACCACCCATGCACACTCCCCCCCCCCCAATTGTTACTACATAAAGAAGAGAGGACTTGATTATGTAGATGTTCATTCTACTGAAAGAGAATATTTACTGTTTTATATTCATTTCTGGGGAGGAAGTTGAAAATTAGATTGCATGACTCCAAATTTCTACCTACTGTATTTTCTTAGATAAATTACTTAATCTCTCACAGCTTCAGCCAGCCAAATGAATCCTTTTTAATACTCAGTTCATTTTCAAATAATGTTTAATTAAAATTTCATAGACAAAGAGAAAATGTTTTTAAAAAGTAGCTCTCAGGAGCTTTCTTAAGAAAAAATATTTTTTCTTCACGTTCAGTATAAAATTATTTGGAAATTTTGTTTTGTTGTGTTAACCTTAATCTAGTCCAAATCTATGTATTGTCCTTTTATTCATCTATTATAAATTTGTATATGTGTCTAAGTATCTCTCCTTACTATATCTGGGATGTATCAGTGTGTGTGTGCATGTGTGTGTCTGAGCATACTTCAGTGTATTTTATGTACTGCATATTTCATGTCTTTAAGTACGTAACTTCTTATAGTTCATAAATATATTATTTTAAAATAGTCAGTGCTTAATTGAGTACCTACACTGTATCAGAGTTCTAAAAACATTTCATATGCTAGCTTATTGAGTCCTCAAACAATCTACCCATTTCAAATTACAGGCTGAGTCTTGGGGAGTTAAGATAATTTACTGAAAGTTAAGTATTATTATAAATAGCAACCAAATGACTGCTTCATCCTTTAGTTTATTATAATTTGGGAAAATAATTATTTAGATTTTTATCTAAATATAAATCTAAGATCAAATAAATCTAATTAATGATAATTCTTATATTTTCTTCCAGCTCTTTCACTATTACTCAGTTGAAATATGAGTAAGAAAAAATAAATATGATCTTGCTTATAGTTAAAAAAAAAGCAGTGCTATAGTGCTAAAGTGGAAATAACTCTTGACTCTCCTTATATACCCTCTATTGGGTAAACTCTAAAACCAGAATTCAATTTATTATTACTTTTAATAAAATAGCTTTTAAAAGATTAAATCTAAATCATGGGTGATAGGTATAAATAAGTCATAACTGTAACTCATGGAATTTTGTCCAAAGTCACTTTGATAAAGTACATCCCATATCAATCAATATTTGATCAGAAATCATAGTCAATAGTTAGAACTGTATCCCTGTATATGTATTCAATACTGAGTCAAAAATTATTAAAATGGAGAATGAATCTCTTTGCTAATTTTTAAGCCTTTGATAATGTCTTCTCAATAGTATTTAATTTTTTAATTAAAATAAAGTAACAATACATATATGATATAAAAATCAAATTACTAACTAGTGTGATTCCATCTTTACATTTAATAATGCTGATCTTATATATAAACATAATTATTTCTTAAAAAAAACTGGATGAACAGGCATCAATAAGTTAACAGTTATTATTTTCTGCCTGCTTAAATTGAAGGTGGTTTTAATTCCTTCATTTTGCTTTGTTTCCCAAATTTTCTACAATGTGCCAATTTCTGTTGTATAGTTTTAATAAATTATAGAGGAACACGAAATACAAAAACAAGTAAATTATTGCCCGTCATCTTTCCAACACTTTGTCAAAGGATCCATTTTCATGTCCTTACATTCCCTTTCATATCCACTTAATGCAATAATGCACAGTATAATTCAATTAACACAATTGTTCACCACAAAAAGATGACAAAAATAAAACATATCACATTCCTAACTATTCAAAAATAATGATATATCACAGGAATACAATATTCCAGGCCCACTATTTATACTTGCAGCTTTCATACTTTTGAGATTTGAGAATCAAATCTTCAGTGGATTAAAATATCTAATAAGAGAATATTACAATTACGTTATCAGGGGAGCTTTACTGTCTCTTCCAGAACCCTTTGCATCTGAACACAGGGATTCCTACCAATAATGCCATCAACACTGACAACTTGATGCATGAGCCCTTCATTCAGACCCAGAATGATTTACGGATATGCCCCATAAAAGTAATCCTTATATTATGTCCTGAGTACCTTCTTTGAGCTAAAGTAATAAGAGAATAAATGTGTATAAAAGGAAACTCCTACATATATTCTTGATTAAAAAAACAGAAATGAAATTGGAAGTCATCCTTGTGCCTCTCTTTTTATTTAAAATGTAATAGGAAAAGTGCACACGGAGTTACATGGAGAAAATTACAGGGAAGTATTTCAGTGTGTTCAAATTATATAACTCTTTATTGATTCTTTTTTTTTAATTTCTGGATGTGAGTGAACTGTTGCAACTAGAGAATACTTCAAATACTATTTCATTTTGATAAAAAAATATTCTTTAATATTCCAATATTTACTCAAAAATTTGGCCTATAGCATTTCTTGAGTCTCAAGTATCCATTTTAAGGTTGAATATTATAACCATATTGAAATTCAGTATTTTTCAAATGGTTTCCAGACATGATGCCCTTTGATTCTCTCACTATCCCCCTGGGAGGACCACAAAGAAGGTAACATTTGTATCATTCTCCAGCTGCTAGAACTGCTCATACATTTTGACACCCAGAAATCCCAAACTGCTCACAATGACCCCATGCATCATAATGGTGCTTAACTGCACACTTTTGTCTTCCTTTTGAATGAAAAAGTACTCAACTCCATCCCAACACTCCTCACCTCCTCCACAGAGCACACTCATAGCCTCTATTTGGCTAACTCATACTCATCCCTCAAGATCCAGCTCAGTCTTCACACAAACGTGGAAGCTATCTCCAAAACAGAGTTCAGCAACACTCATTAATTATCCCTCCTGTCTGTTACGTGATGTTTACATTATAAATTGAAATGTTCTGCTTACAAATATCTTCTTCCCCAGGTTGTAAGATGCTCAAGTTTAGGAAATGTGTCCATTTCAATTTTTATTTCCAGTATCTGTAAGAATGTTCATATGGTAAAGGTTAAACACATAAAAAATGAACTGGACAGAATTAAACCAAACTGAGGTGCAAGGACATATAGTAAGGAGATGGTTGAATGGTGTTCTATCACTGATTTTGATATATTTAACCCCATCACAATACCTCTACTGAATCTGAATTAATCAGAACCATTAAGAGAAGGTCCCCCAAAACAAATAATCATGATTAAACCTACTGAGGAATTTGAATTAATTTAAGTAAAAACATATTTTTAATTAAGAAAAATATAGGTCTTCTCCTTACTCCAAAACACCTTTAGTAGCACAAAGAAAACACATTATTGAATGTACCTATGCAATCTATAGTCTTACAAATGGAATCAATGAGTATGCACTAGCTCCATAAACTTATAGGGAATGTTGGAAGAGTCTAAGAAGCTTCATTTGATACTAACAGTGCTGAGGCACTTCACAATATTGCCTATGGCTTCCCTATGGGAAAGAATAGAGAGAGAGCAAACTCTAACAGCACCGTGATAAAAAAAAAAGTACTATATTCAAATAAAAAGAAAAAAAAAAAGAAGAGTGGAGGTATACAGGCAGAAGAAAAACACACCTCAATTGTTGATGTTCAAGCATCTTTGAATCAGAATTAGATAGTAATAGAGTTTGAAAATTTTGTTCAATTTATCTTGCTTATTACATATATATATCATCTGCATACAGTTTAGGTTTCTGACAGTCAAAAAAAGAGTGTCAATCTGGAAGCTCTTACAATATTCACATTACTAGGATGGGACTCCATATTTAGAAATTCTGAATTTAGTAACACACACTTCATCTTTTTTGTTATATGACTTTAGGGAATCATACATAATCTTAATAAGTTCTTATATCTCTTTTCACTTATCTAAAATAGGTACTGAAAAAGGATGCCCTAAAATGTTTACATTAACTGTATTAACTCATATGCACCCATATGGCATTATGCATTCATCCAATATACTTAAAAGAAATGTTAAGTACCCCTTACATCGTCTATCATAAAGAAACATGACTACCAACATCTCATAGAACAACTAATGTATATTTATTTTCCCCAATATTCTGAGATTGTCTATACAGTCTAAAGGTTAACTATGTGTAAATTATATTCTGGATTGTTCAATTGCACTCAAATAAGTGACTAGTATAGTGGAGGCTTTAATTGTGCTTCTTTGTCACTGGATGTCCCCTCCCCACCCGTAAAACACTTCACCCCGTGCCAGGGGACACCCTGTGCACATGTGGCAGCCAAACACTTCTCCAGTTGGCCCAGACACACTTCCCACCTGTAAAGACGTGTGCACAGGAAAATGCATTACCTTTATTCCCAAGCATGGCTATAACAGTTGCACTTGTTGTGTTTATATAACTTAGTTAAATAAACAGAGGAATTGAGTGCAAAAAGATAATTGTTACTATGAAAGCTTAGTTTGGTGCTTTGTAAACACTTCAAGTCACTTAAAAGAATGCCGTCCAGTTAGAAGAGAAACGACTTGAACAGTTCGAGGGGGAATTCACAAAAGCTAGAAAGATTCTGCACTTAGATGTTCCCCACGTGTCTTTCAGTTTTAGTTCAACCCGAAACATTTTAGAGTAGAAGTCACAAAGTATGCTATATGTCAGTAATTCAGTGAAAAATGACAACAGGACTTCCAACCAGGGGATCTACGTTCAGAAAAGTTCTACACAAAAATGTTAGTGTATACATTTACATTTATATGTTTTCAAAATAAAGTAAATAGATGTATTTAAGATTTCTACTTACCTAATTTATGGCTATCTATTTTTGTTTCTTTTTATTCTTATCAACACCAGTCCTGATAGTATCGAACAGAAGAATTTCTACTATGACTATAAAACCCTTAGGTAAAAGAAAATGTTAATATATTTACATTCAATGTTTACACTTTAAAAATAAGTGCATTTGTGGTAATTCTTAAAATTAAAAATATCACTATATAAAGACAGAAAAATTTTCTTCCAATGAATTGAATTCTTAATATACCAAGAAATATAAACATAGCTGTAATCATTTTCTTAAAGAATATATAGCAACATAAGCCATGCCATATCCATTACAATAAACCATCTTTGAAATAATCAGTGAACTAGGGGTTTTTGAACTCTTATTGCAGACAAAAGATTGCTGACTGTCATAAGGCATTATATGGAAATACCGTGTATTAAGTTTTATGTTTAAATGGGCACATATAAACTTTTTTTCAAGACATATATTTTTATTTTAAAACTACAATTTAGTTAAAAGACACTGGACAACAGTGGGCCTGCCATGCTGGAGACCAGGTTTGATTCCCAGTGCCCGCCCATGCAAAAAAAGAAGAAGAAGAAGAAGAAGAAAAAAGAGACTGGACAAGTACAGCTAGAATAACTTGAAAATTATAGGGAAGTATTTCAGTGTGTCCAAATTATATAACTTTTTATTGATTTTTTTTTTCAATTTCTGGATGTGAGTGAACTGTTGCAACTAGAGAAAAGGGCATTCCAAAGGTAAGAAATGGCATATGTAGCAGCCCCTATAGAATTCTGGCAGGAATTAGCCTGTGATATGAGACAACGGCTTGGTGTGCACAAGGGATGCATGGTGGAAAACAGTAAAAGACTAATGGGAGAAGTTCAGAGGAGGAGGAGAGTACATAGACATCTTATGTGGTTGGATAAGCTTATAAAAATCTAACTTTTTAATTAAAGTATTCCCTTTGTACCTTACAAATACTTTTCCCAATATTAAAAACAGCTTTCTGCTGAAGTACATAAATAGTTACTATTCTTTCTCAAAGGAAATAGAGAATAACATTACATCATCTACTCATTAGACTTTCTGGCCATTCTTTAAAAAGAGTCTTTTTCTTTCAAAGCATTAAGTAGATTTCTATACAATATTCTCTTAGAATGTTTTTCCCATCCTTTCCTCCTACTTAATTGTTCTCTTTTTCATAATTATCCATATCTCCTTTATATGGTTGGGCTAAAAATCAAGAATGCACAATACGAAATACTTATAGCTACTGACCATTTTTTTGCACATATATCCAGTTCCTTAATTTTTGATGGGAAGTATCAACAGATAATTTCCTCCAAAAATCCAATCTCTCAAAATGCATCCATATCAATTTTGGATAGCAAAAAAATTGGATAAAAAACAAAATTAATTATATTATTAATCTAAATATAGATTAATTTCAAACGCTATTAAGCCTGTGGGTTTTTTTTTTCAGCAACATTGTGTACTCTACGAAAGTTCTATTGGCAGGATTGGCATTCCTTCTCTGAACCAGGACTTGGAGAACTTCAGGGTAAATAAGTATTTCTGTAATGACTATATTCACCTTTTACCACATGCCAGAGGGCTGGTGGATGTGGAGACGGATGTACTCAAAATATTATTTCCTTTTTAATATATTTTCTATTATTTTTGTTGCTATAGCATTCTTATTATAATAATTCAATAACATTGTGCATTAATAAATACTACTGCTACAACTAATAATAAAGCGCATATAGCTTATATTGGTCAATATTTTCTTAATTTCCCTCAATCAGTCCCAAAACATTAACAATTGCTAGTGATGCTAAGTACCCAGAAATACAGAGAAATACAAACATTGTTCTTGTCCCTATAAAAACTACAGTCTAGTAAACAAAGGTATAAATATGAACAAACAGATTTGATATTGGGCTATAATACAAAATTCCAGGAATCCTATTTCAAAATCGATGTTGGAAATTCATCAATTTATAATTTTATATCTATCTGCATGGATAAACAATTAGACTACCTTTTTATCTATATTTTTAAGGGCCAAACACTGCCTTATTATATGTTTTACTTATATGATTTTCCACTCAGGAATAAAGTAGAATTAATTAATGTGCTGTAGATATCTGTATCTCTCAGCCATGACAATTAATTTATCATGTACCCCAAAAACAACTGATCGTAAACCACAATAGCTCTAAGTCTTATTTATGAATAGCAGCCATTGTAAATGTTGGTTTGACGTAACTGCAAGCCTTGATGAAGTGACCAGCTATAATCATTGATTAAGATACCCAAACAATGGGCATACCTCTTAACGCCCTAACAACATTCCCTTCTTTTGGAGCTACCCAAAGAATTGGTCTTCAGCATTTATACGAACTCAACCAACAGCATTAATCCTCCATCTCTAAAGTACATCCAAACTGGCTTCTCTTCCAATGCTCCAAACCACTGCTCTTTGAGATTATCTTCCTAGATCCTAATTTTTTTTTTTTACATGGGCAGGCACTGGGAATCGAACCCGGGTCCTCTGGCATGGCAGGCAAGCATTCTTGCCTGCTGAGCCACCGTGGCCCGCCCTCGATCCTAAATTTTTAACAGCTTCTTTTTAGTTATTGAGCTTGTCCCAGAGGCAATGGCAATAGTAGAAAGATTACACGGAATGCAGAAATAAATTACAGGGTACTTTAATACTGATAAGTATATACAATCTTAATTGCAAATAAATAATTACATAGGGCACAGGCCACTGCTGTAATTCCAAATCTTCCCAAGATACTTCTCACCCTTTGAGAATTTCATCAGGTCTTTCTTCAACTTTGCCTATTAGGCAGTTTTATAGCTACCTGTACTTTCCCTTAGCACCTTAACTCCTACTAATGTCTAACTATTGTGGACCGAATGACAGTATCCCTCCCCTCAATATAAGTAACTGGAGTACAACACCACCACACTGCAGTAGGTTTCCTAACATCCTGAGTACATTTATCACCAATATCCAAGGGACTGGAACTCCTGAAACCTGAAAGCATTGGGTTTCATAAGATCAATTCCAGCACTTAACATTATTTGATACAAGCTTTTTACTTTGATGACATTCTTGAACGTAATTTTCTTTACCCATTAGCACATCCTCTCAGATAAGATTCTACTATTGACCATTCGGTCTACATAACTTAGCTCCTTATAAAGGATCTTGCCCTTTCCCCTCTTCCTTACACCTTCCAACCTCTCCCAGCATAACAGGGGAGGAGACCTAGCAGTCAAGCAGTCTTCCAATCCTCACATAAGTGGAGGGAGCAGGAAAGGGTGGGTGTATCAGTCAGGGTCTATCAGTTATTGTGCCAGAAAAAATTAAATATAAAGAATTGTTGATTAGATACTGGACTGAAAGGCAAAAAAGGAAATAATAAGGTATCAATAAGGTTTTTGCAATTGCAAAAAGTAGCTAGTTTGGGTTGATGAAGTGGCTGCGATTATTTAAATGGAGAAGCTTGGCAAGAGCAGTGCCAGAGCTGAAACCCAGGCCTCTGGAGAGGGAGCACTACCTTGTTGGGGCTGGAATCTTGGAAGGAGCACGATGAAGCTGATTCTTTTGAGTGTAGAAAAACCATAAATATAATAATCTAGTACTAGAAAGAATGGCCAAGGCCAAACTTTTAATTCCAAAATCAAACCATACAAGTTTTAAAGAATAAATATTAACATTTGCATTCCAAGATGTGCAACCACACGAAATTTTACAGTCTGTGAAAAACTCAAGTGCACTTAAATTTTGTATAGATCCCTATTATTTATCCTCTATCAGATCTATTTTATAGCTGAAATGAAATTTCATTTGGACTTAGGAATATAAATTAGACAACTTGCAGCTGGAAAGTGATTATAATTGGTTCTTTAAGTTTTAAAAGTTTATTTTTAAAAATACTTTTATTGAGAAATAATAAATACTTGGTTCTTAATCAATAAATAGATTTTTTTATTAGTTTGGATAGAATACATTTTGTTGCCACATACATGATTTGGGTGATTTTAATACATGAAAATTGAAATCAACATGTACACATCTCAAGTCTATATTCTAAAAATGTCTCTTCTGGCCCTCTCCCTGAAAAGCAAAACCTATATCTCTCAACATTGAGCCCACATAAGTGATGTCCCTAATCCTTATTGTCTATGATACAGAGCTTTCTGTTTTCTTGCTTCCAGTTTCACTTGATCAAAGACATGCTTCATAACAGTTCCAGAATAATGCTTCATAATAGTTCCAGAATAATCTTTTTGAAACTCAGATTGTTTATACCACTTTTACAAATGCCCAAATTCCAGCCTGAAGGTTGGTAAACTTTTGTAAGAGGCCAGGTAGCACAGATTAAGTTTACAGTCCGTAAATCTGTCACAACTGTTCACCTCTACCATTATACTGCAAAAACAGCCAAAGACAATGTATAAATGAGAAGAAGTATCAGCTTGCCAATAAGACTTATTTACAAAGAGATGAAGGGCAAGATTCCCTATGGGTTGGTACAAACCATGGCCCACAGCCCAAATATAGCCAGGTCAATTCATTAATGTATTGTCTACACATTGCCCGTGACTGCTTTCACACAAGGAGGGAAGAACTGAGTAGCTGAGGCCTCCAAAATGGAAACTATTCACTATATTGCCCTTTACAGAAAGACTTTGCTGGCTGTGTTCTAAAACGTAAAATTCAAAACCCCTCAGATTACTATATAAGGTACTTCAAGATCTGGCTCCTGCTTAATTCTGCCACAGCTCCATACATATCCTACTTTCTAATTATCCCAGTCACCTTAGTGACCCCAAATTATAATTCTCTATTAACTTCTCTCCCTATTTTCACATGCTATGATCTTTGTCACCTTCCTTGACAGTCTCCTCTAAAGCTACTCCTAAATTGGACTATGGACTCTAGAGTCCTAAATAGAATTTTAGTAAAGCTCATGATTTTGTAATTGCTTGTTTACCTATAAACTGTAAGTATTTGAAGGGCAGGTATTATGTCTTCTTCTGTTTTTCTTGATCTCTGGACTGTTCAGCATCATAGGATTCAATATTGAATAATTGGAGAGAAGTGGAAGGAAAGAAGGGACAGGTGAGGAGCTGGGCAACGAGGGTGGAACAAGGAAGGCGCAAGAGACAGAGGAAAATGAGGGGAAGCCATAGGAATGAGAGAAGGCAAAATGAAAGGATGAAATAGAGAGATAGTAAAAGAGATGGAGTTAAGAGAGGATAAAGAAGAGAAGAAAGCATTAAAAAGAAAGACTGAGCAAAAGAAGGGGTGAGATAGGGAGCCTGAGTGGAGACAAGATACAGAAGTAGTCAACAGAGATGAAAGTGAGGTGGGGGAGAGAATGAAGGCTGGGAAATTCAAAAGAGAGTGGTTAGACAGAGAAAGGAGGTAGAGAGGGGAACAGAAAATCACTGAATAAGCAAGAAAAAGAGGAAAAGGTGAAAGGCATGAGATGACAATATAATCACTTCTATTATTTTTTGATTAAATAATATTTCATTCCATACTTTACACATGCTAACACATTTTAACTCTACAAAAACTTTGCAAGGTGTTATTTAATCCATTTTACATATAAGAGAACTCAGGCAAACAAAGTGATATGGCAAATAAATTTTGGAACCCTTACTAATTTAATTCATACTGTATCGAAGACCAGAGAGAGTATGATTGAGACCACCTTTTCTCTTTTTTGTATCATTTTAGCAATTTCGTTGTTACCAAAATAAAAACTACATTTCCCAGCATCCCTTACTTGTAAATGTAACCACATGACTAAGGTCTAACCAATGGCTATTTCCAGAACCTTAATTATATAACTGGTTTCTGCTTGGCACGCTTCTCTTTATCCATGTATAGATGGACCATAAGAACGAAGGCCATTTCCTAAAGAAAATGTGGTGGTGAACTGGAAAGAGCTGCTTCCTGAGAAATTGAAGAGCTGAACCATTACACCAGTCCTAGAATTATACAGCTCTGGACCTTCATATGACAAAGTAATAAATGTTTATCTTGTGTAAGCTAGGATAGTTTTGGGTTTTCTGCCATTTGCTTCTGAACTTAAATCTGTTTGCAAAGGAATACAGGGAAGAAAGAAGAATCCACTGTTTTAGATCTTATAAGAAAGATCATTTTATTTTCTCTTCTAACAAGGAAATTCCTCAAAGAAAGCAAAATACATTTTTGTTCCACCTAATTGTAGTATCTGTTTTTGTTTTTTTGTCTCTTTGTGTGTCTTATTTATGTATTATAATTATGAGGCTTTTTTTTTTTCATTATAGAATTGGGTTGAGGAATAAAGGATGATGTGTTCAACTGCTTGTTAAAAATCATTTAACAACACCCCACCCCCCACACACACACACACCTCTCCTCAGGCCCTAGAGGCATTATTATTTATTGAATACCAACTCTGAGTCAGTAATTCTACTAGGGCAGAGCCAACGTAAAATAAGACAACACCCTAGTTCTTGCAAAGCTCATATCTCTCGGGGAGTGTATTAGTTATGGTTCTCTAGGGAAACAGAACCAATAGCAGATATCTGTAAATATGAGATTTTATAAAAGTATCTCATGCTACTGTGGGGATGCACTAGTCCAAATTCCGTAGGGTAGGCCACAAGCTGGCAACTCCAATGAAGGTCTTCAATGAAGTAATTCCCCAGGAGAGATTGGCTGGCTGAAGCAGAGACAAAAGACTTCTAATTACTGAAGGTGTCACCTCTCCCTTAAAAGCCTTCAACTGACTCGATTAAATGTCTCTCATTGCGGAAGATACTCCCCTTAGCTGATCACAGACATAATCAGCTATAGAAGCAATCACCTGACTGATGACTTAAGTCCACAAAATGTCCTCAGGGTAACAGTTAGGCCAGTGTGTGCTTGACCACTTAACTGGGCACCATCACCTGATCTAGTTGACACACGAACTACCCGGAGGAAGAAGATATTAGTTTGGTGTGAGATTTGGAAAAAGAAGACTGATTGATTATAGTTTTCCCAACTCTAGGAAAACATAGTATCACTAAACGCTTTTTGAATTTGCCTAATTGCAATCAGCACATTATACATATGACTTCTCAGTAGTGATGTCTGCAATGTTCTGATATTGGATAACAAAACTTATATATGTATACTAGAAACATTTACCCCACACACACACCATAACTACGATCATGCCACAGGTCTGGGAAAAAGAAAGCAAAGGAACTGGGAACATGAAAAGTCACATGCATGCTAACAATATCCTTAGTGATCTATATCCAGAGCAGCAGCACCCACGTTTTGAAGTTCAAAGTGAACAGTATAGGAGCATCAGGCTACCAGGGGTTTCATTCCAACCAGACATCTTAGTAGGGATGGGGAAGCACCAATGGAAGTTTATGAGCCTTGCTACAAACAATGGCAGCTTTCTTAGAAGTGAGATGCTTTCTGAATGAAGAACACATAAAGCCAAACAGAGAAAAAGAGATAAGGAACCATGGGTTGTGTGCCTTAATTATAGCACGCCTTTTCTAAGTGGTCATGTTTAGTCTGAAAGTCTTCTAGTGGGAATCCAGTCCTTGCAGCTACCTTGTCACCCATTCCTGTTAGGGTGGCAGGTTTAAAATAGGAATTGTAAATTGAAATATGATTAGAAATGTCATAGTATAAACAATTTTATTATGATCTACTTTTCATTTTTCAAATATCATTCATAATATTTTTAGTATTTTAATTCTCAAATTAAACATAGCAAAAATCACACAAATTATCTTTTTATACCAAGTTGTTTCAGGCAAATGTACAAATTATGGCAACCTTTGGCAGTTATTTATATATGGAATAAACATTAATCCAAATATTTACCTCCCCAAAAGTTAAGCATTGGTAATCACCTCTTAAATCAGCTAAGACAAAAGGACAGAAGCACGTTAATCTGGAATACTTCATTTTACAAATATGTTTTAATATTATATGTATTTAAGAAGAAAATAGGGGGCACAAAATCTTCACTTCCTTAGTAAGAAGAAATTACAGCGAGAGACTAGTTTGACTACTTATGTCCTATGTTAAGCTGCTCAAAGTTCCTGAAATAGAATAAAAATAGAATTAGATGATTAGAAGGAGAGGTAGAGAAGTGGCACAAGGAGTAAATTTTGAAAATCTTTATAGACAAGTAAACAGGCAAACATATCTATGTATTCCTTACTCTGCGTGTAAGCCCAAAAAGTGACACCTGGATATGTGAGAGAGTGACCAATTCTATGGCCAGATAAATATATAGAGAGATATTTTTGTTGTTACTTAGTCATTAATAAATCTCTTTGGATATAATGCCTTCTCAATTCATGGAATACTTCATGAAATGTACTTTGTTCCCTTTCCTAATCTCTAAACAATTACAATTTAAATGGAATCAAAAGACATAGGCAGTTCAAAGATAGCTGACAACTTTTAGACACAGCACAATGAAGAGTAAATAATATTTTTGGAGTAAGTGTTACAAGAATGTTTATCATACAGTGGGGTTGCAAGAGTTCACAGAATAAACTGGGACATGAGCAAGACCTTGAAGTACACAGAGGATTAACATTGGCATTAATAGTTTTAAAGTGGCATTCTAGATGGAGTAGAGGAGAAGCAGAAACTAAAAGCATGAAGGTGGGTTGATAATAAATTAAGCCATAATGAGCCAAAGTAACCTGTGCCAGGTGTGGTCTGCGAACTTTACATGTATCACCTTACTTAATCCTCACAACAACAAGCTGAGGAAAGTTTTATCATTTCTCCTGTTCTACAGTGCAAAAATTGAGGCAAAAAGAGTTTAAGTGACTTGTCAATATCACACAGCTAGCCAGATGTGGAGGCAGGCTTTGAATCTAGGCCATCTGCCTCTAGAACCTGTCTTAGTTTGCCAGGGCTGTAACAAAGCATCATAAACTGGGTGGTTTCAAACCACAGAAATTTACCTCACGGTTCTGGAGCCTACAAGTCTGAATTCAAGATGTCAGCAGGGAAATGTTTCCTTTGAAGTCTGTAGGGAAGAATCTGTTTCATCCCTCTCTCCTGGCTTCCTGCAGTAGCTTGCCAGCAATCTATGCTGTTCTTTCCTCTCTCTGTGTCCACGTTTCCTCTTCTTGTAAGGACACTGGTCATATTGGATTGGGGCCTATCCTAATCCAGTTGCCATCATCTTAATTAATGATATTTTCAATGATCCTGTTTCCAAATAGAGTTATTTGTGAATACAGGGGTTAAGACTCGAAGATATCTTTTCCGGGTCACAGTCTCTAACACCGACCATCAACTGCCCTCTCCTCTCAACCCACTACTCTGCCTGAGGGAGGAGTCAAAGAATGGGTGAATTGTGTCATTATGACATCTGTCACTCATGTTTTAATAGACTTCAGGAAGGAGTGGGTTTTTGCATCACATTGAATTGTAATAATATCAAAAAGCCTGGGTAAGAAAGGCAATTCAAGAAAATTACATGGTTAGTAACTTCTATAAAAGTTCAATCAAATGAAAAGACACTGCAAGGTTCACTGGGGATATAAACTAAACCTAAAGTGTCTAAACATTATTAAAAATGTTATAGTCAGTTTTGCCAAGAAGACAATAATTTTGTGTATTTAAAACTCAACTTTGATTGTTCTGATATTATAGCATCATTACAATGAAGAAGCGCAATCTCGTACAATGGAGAATAATTATTTTATAAATTAAAAGTTAATGGCTATAGAATAAGTTGTTATTTAGACAAAACAAGATTCTTACATTTTGCTGGCCTAATGACAATATTTTCTATAATTCCTATTGTTTTACCTCCGTTATGTTATCATTACAGATGTTTGAGTTTACTGTATTACAACACAATATTACCGATTGTCCGTGTCCCACAATATGACAATGTCCAATGTCCTAAACCTCTAAGCCCCAGGCTATTTTTCTGGGAAAGCTTAGGTTTGTAGGTTCCACCCTCATCCTTTCAGGTACCTGTCAAGCTATATTTAAATGACTGCAGTTGCCAAAATGAAGATTCACATTTATTTATTGTTTCTAGAAATAATTTACATTAATTTCAAGTCCTGATCTATTACTAGTGCTAAATCTGAGACCTGGATTTATTATTTCATACTCTCATCTACTTAATGCTTTTCTGTCGTTTTGGTGCTTTGATTTACCACCTCTCTGAAGTATGACCCATGGGTTGAAATCAGTCTCCAGACTTGTCCCTTCTCTTTACCTTGGACACTAGCACTGATTTGACAAAAGCCTTTTGTCCTTGCCTCCCTCCACCCCTCAGTCAACTGCAGATGATGTTGGATGCTATTCATTGTCACGTAGACCCTCAGTTTCTGGGACTCCAAAGATTTTGGCTTGAAGAACTTATTATCTGTGTCATCTAATTCACCTGCTAGAAAGGGAGTCAGTCATATGTTTGCAATGTCTGCACTTCCAACAGTAGTATTTTTAGCTTTTCTGGGTATAATGTTGGAAAAATAGAATCAAACAAAGCAGAGGGACCACATCTCCATGTTTACAAATGCTGGGCAGAGAAAGAGAACAATACAAAACTTCAGGGGGCTTCTAGGAACCGCTTAGCATGATATATCCCCTGAAAGTAAGAGGTAGAGTGGGCTTGGGTCTGACTCTTCTCTGCGAAATCTAGAGTGTGTAAAAGGACTGGTCAGTTGCACTGGCAGCAGAGCAAAGAGCGCCACAGCCCTGAGATCCATCTACACTGCCAGGGTGTGTGCAGGCAAAAGCTGCGTGGGAGAGAGAGCTGGCAAATGCATCAACTAAGGTACAGTTTTTTTGTCTGAAGAAGTGAACAAACTGAGTAGATGACAAGCTGGAGGAACAGGAACAGGCTACAGAAATGATCCCTGGAAGACAGATTATCAGTCCAGATCAATAATGCTAAAGGTGAAAGGGCTCTTTGGGCAGGGTACAGGGTGTCTGAGGAAGCCAAGATTTCCTGTTAGCCCTAAGCACAGGAGGATGAGAACACACCTTACAATAGAATTAGTCAAGTAAGAGCTTACCTATCCTCTTCCCCTTTCCTTATTAATCCCACTCTGAACCTGTTATAATTAAAGCCTATGCTTAGGAAACTGGGGGATAAGAAATTCTAAGTAGGATAAGAAAGAATCGGAACCTGAATGCTCTTTCTTTCTCTCTCCATTTCCTTCTCTCTCTTAATAATTGTACAACATTTAGGAGGGTCCCAACTGTGGGGAAAAAAAGAAGATTTTAAGTTTAAATCATCTTAGAAATCTTGATGGTTATCTGATACTGAACATTTAAATTTACTGAACTGATACTCTATTGAGTATTAAAGTGATACAGGACTTTCTATACTTAAGAGTTAGAGAAAAGTCATTGCGTCTGTTTTAGCTTGTTAAAACTACTGGAATGCAATATACCAGTAATGGGATGGCTTTTTAAAAAGGGAATTTATTAAGTCACAGGTTTACAGTTCTAAGGCCCTGAAAATGTCCAAACTAAGGCATCCAGAAAAAGATGTCTTAACTCCAAGAAAAGGCCAATGACGTTCAGGGTTTCTCTCTCAGCTGGAAAGGTACACGGCAACATCTGCTAGCTTTCTCTACCAGTTTCCCTGGCTTCTCCTTCAAAGGACTTCCCCCAGTGGAAATTTCCTTCTGCATCTCCAAAGGTCTCTGGCTATGTAGACTTTGTTGGCACTAAAGCTTTTTCAAAATGATTCTCTTTTAGAGGGCTCCAGTAAGCAACCTCACCTTGAATAGATGGAGACACATCTCCATGGAAACTATCTAATCAAAAGTTACCACCCACAACTGAGTGGGTCACATCTCCATGGAAATAATTTAAAAGACCCCACCCAGCAATATTGACTAAGGATTAAAGAACATGGCTTTTCCATGGTACATGACAGTTTCAAACTGGCACAGGGCCTAATGGAATTTTCATCTGGTGCCAGAAGGAAACTGGTGTTCACTGAACACCTCTAATGGTTCCTTAAGTAGGAGATAAAGTTGATTGTATGATATCCCATCAATGAACTTACATACTTAATGTACACTTCTTTTTTTTTTTTTCTTTTTCACATGGGCAAGCACCAGGAATCAAACTCAGGTCTCCAGCACAGCAGGTGAGAATTCCGCACTGAGCCACAGTCGCACCACCCTCTTCATTTTTGTTTTTTGTTTGTTTTAACTTTAATTTTATTTTATTTTTTGCCTTTTTCTTCAATGTACTCTTGATACTATTGGGGGAGTCAGCTTTTGTACCTAGGAAATTTTGCAGGTCGCAAAATAAGAAGTCAATAGAACTGCATCCTATTTCTTGTTTAATCCAACCACAGAGCTTCAAGAGAGTTTCCTGAATTTCCTCAGAAATACAGAAAAATAGGAATCTATAAAAGACACAAGCCATGAAGGAGATTTTTAACAAGCTGGAGAACCCAGGCAAGGGAAAGCCAAGCAGGAGCATGTGTCTTCAGCATGACATAGCAGTCTTTCAGAGCTCATGAAAAATGCAGAACCCAACCTTCCAAGACTATTCAGGCATTTTGTTTGTTTGTTTTATATTAAACAGTATCAGGACAAAATAAGAACATCTAAATGGCTTCTGCACTACTTTTGAGCCCTTAAAGTGGGGTATGAAGAATAAGATCTTTCCTGCGCTTCATCTCTAACCTTCACATATGCTAAGATCCCAGTGAAGACAATCTGACCATCAATACCTACTTCATCTCTTGTTGAGAATTTTATCCGTCTATGCTGGTCCGTTGACTCCCATTTCTTACCATGATAATTTTAATATGTGACATGTAATAAATGTAACATTTTATAAACTATTGTTATCAAAAGACTATGAATGTCACGTATGCAAACTATACCTAAATTAAAAATTTAAAAATATAGACGAAAGTCTCTGAGTTTAAGAAAGTTTATAATGTCCTAATTTTTAAGGGTTACTTAAAATTTCTCTAAATTTTTTTTTAAAAATTACTCTTTCAAACTTTTAAAACAATCCAGATTTATTGTAAAAATAAATAAATAAAACTGCAAAAGTGAGAAAATAAAAATCAGCTATAACCCACTCCAAAATAACCACTGGGGGAGACTGATAAAAGCCCAACAACCGCTCCCTCCCTATTACCGGATTATACATCTACATCCTTTCCCATGGGCCTCTGCAGCACCTCCATTTAGATGGAAGTACTTTGGGACTGGCCTTATGACTTGCTGTGTCCAGTGAAATGTGGATGAAAGTAACAGCCAGAGGACTTTGGGAGCCATTGAGGGTTTCTGCCTCCTCGCATATGTTTCTGCTTCTCACCAGGGAAAGAGCCGGCTACTGATAGGAGCTGATCCTTCAGAATGAAAGACTCATAGGTCTGAACACAGCCCAGTTAACCTGTAGTGGATGTCCTGGCCCTTATGCAAAATAACCAAGCAATAAAGGTTTATTACAGTTAGACACGAGATTTTGGTGGAGTTTGTTGGTATAGCAAAAGATGGTTAATGAAAGCACTCTTAATACACTTCTGGTTCACTCTATCCTCACCTAATTTTTTTGTTTCAAATGTAACTTTAATTCTGATTTTTAATGCACACAGTTGAAGAAGAGGTAAAAAAGATCTTAATTGTGAGGAATACAATTTAAATAACAGTTTCAGAAACTATGTCCTAAATGGAATGATAAAGGAATTTGATGTTATTAACATTGGCAGGTGAAACCTAAAGACAGGGTCTTATCTTCAAGGGAGGTATCATAGCATAGCAATTAAGATCGTGGGTTATAATCTCAGACTGCCTGGCTTTAAATCCTGCTTCTTCCACTTACTAGCTGGAAAACACCTGTATGGAGCTCAGTACTGCTTCAGGTAGGGGACAAAGACAAATGAATATTATGGGAGGCATATTTGAGAGTAATATAAGAAGAATTTACAACAATTAAAGAGGAATAAATATAGAAAGGGCTTTTATTAGCTAACCATCTACCTAAATGAGATGTGTTCAGCTAGGGTTAGATGACCATATTTCAGCAATTTTATTATTGGGGTTCATGCATTAGCAGGAAGGTTGGAGCAGAAGACTTTGCCTGTACTATACATTCAAGGTTCTTATGTTTTATTCAGTCTATCACTTGAAAATTTGAAATCATATTTTTACCTCCAAGTAAAAAGAAGCATCATTTTTATTTTGATTTTTTCCATAAAATAGACTACATTCAACAGCTTAGTGTACTATGGATGCTAGGCTTTAGAAAAACTTCATTGTTTGTAAAGCTCAATGACAGCATTAGAAAAATGACTTAGGAATTGCATCAGTGATGCCTTAACACTTAAACTTTCTTCTACTAAACTCCGTTCCGTGAAGACTTATGTATAGAACATGTACAGGAACTAAAAATTAGCTAACTTTGTTTTTCAAAAATACAAAAGACCACTAGATTCTTTAATTAGCTTTGTTTTGTTTTGGGTATCAACACACACAGACATACACACAGACATGCACACACAGGAGCACATACAAAAATAAGGTTCTGGACTTCTAATGGTGCATACCTCGTTTATTCTTCCAGCAACTGCACATCTGATATTCTAAGATATATATTTTATTCTTAATATACAATTAGTGAAAACATTAAATTATAATTCCCCCATCAACACTCATGATTAGCCTTTTATTATTTGGAATGTTCTGAAATCAGTTTCAATATCATGACATAAACACTTGTAGACCTGCAGTTCTTCCCAGCTTTGATAACATTTATTTTTAAGTTTTCTACTCTTAGTTTAAAAACCTTGTACAATTTTTTTTCCTTGGTCCCCTGGGTTAATCCTCAGCTCTGAGCCATCCTCTGATCCCTTCCCTTTCATCTTCATTTTTTCCTTTTATCTTGAACCAGTGAACCAATGCCTAGAATTCTACAATTCACAGAGATTCAGTCATCAAAGAAGCATTTTCTAAGCCCTGAAGGCAAAAATAATGGAAAATGCAACACAAATTATTTGCCATTCTACCTTTTTTTTCTCATTTGGCCTTGGTAGATATTAAAATATATATACATAGTTTGGATCTATTCAAATTCACTTACACCAACAACAAAAAAGTACAATAGCCTATGAGAGTCATCGTAAATCTCCTTAGAATGTTTGTGATAAATACTTGGTCCTTAAAACTAATTTTAGTTTTCCAGACCATGGACCTAAAAAAAATAAATAAATAAATAACTAATTTTAGCAACAGCTTAATATACCCAAGATATGTTTAATTCAAAATAACGGCCCGTGTGAAGGAAAGGACTAATCATAATACAGAGTCACTAAAAAGTATGAACTTGAAATCAAGATAATAGAAATTCAGACCAGTAAAGAGGCAAGTTTCTTAGCCACAACTATGCAGATTTGGTCATTCTTAATTTTCGTAAAATCTGGAGTGAAAGAAACTCTTCCTATATTATCCCAGATATATACATGGATTTAGTACCACTCACTGAGTATTTAAGGCTCTTGTGCCCAGACTAGGCAAACCATGTAACAAACACATACTTAAATGTTATATTTTCAGATCCAAATTGCTTCATGAGTGAATAATACCAAACATTTAAAGAAGAATTATTACGAGTCCTTTACATACTCTGCCAAAAGAGGGAACACTTCCCAAATCATTCTACAAAACCAGTATTACTAAAACCAGGCAAAGATATCATAAGAAAAGAAAACTACAGACCAATATCCCTTATGAAAATAAATGAAAAAATTCCTTAACAAAATACAAACTGAATCCAAAAACATTTAAAAACAGATAAAATCTATGACTAAGTGAGATTTTTCTCAGGAAAGCAAAGTTGGTTTAAGATACAAAATTCAACCGATGCAACATATTGCGTTCACTGACTACAGGACAAAAAACACAAGATTATCTCTATGGCTGCAGTAAAGGCATTTGACAAAATCTAACTTTACTCATCATACTCACTGGTAAAAGATGGAATGTTTCTGGGCGGCTGCCGTGGCTCAGCAGGCAGAGCTCCGACCTGCCGTGCTGGAGGTCGGGAGTTTGATCCCTGGTGCCTCCTGCCCATATGCAAATTTAAAAAAAAAAAAAAGAAAGATGGAATGTTTCTGCTATATCATTCAGGGTTTTCCAGAGGAACAGAACTGAGAGGATATGTGTATGTGTGTATGTAAATATGTGATTTATTATAAGAATTGGCTCAAACAACCAAGGGTACTGGCGAGTACAAATTCCGTATGGCAGGCTGCAAGTAGAGAATGCCAATGAAGATTTCAATGTCAATGAATTTCCAGGAGAAGGTGGCTAGTTGAAGTACAGATAGAAATTCTTCTTTTTGACTGCTGAAATCATTGGTTCTCTCTTTAAGGCATTCAAACTTAAGAGTAACAATAAGGCTGGTGCTTGGCTGACCAAACAAGTGAACACCATCACCCAGCCACCTTGACACATGAACTTAACCATCAAAGCACACCCCTTGTCTCCTTACAGAATAATTATATTTATACATAAAAACAATATCAGTCATACCCTTGCCTAATAGAATTGAAGTGTCCTGCATACAACCTCTTTCCCCAGAAGAAGGTACAATTCTGTGGGTAATATTCACCCTTAAATCTGATATCCTACAACTTAAATATTATGAGACAAAGTTAATTAAAAAAACATGCTATTTGATAAGGGTATAAAATAGGGAACAAACAAATATATTTGCCTTATGTATATATACAAACATAAAACAAGAAACAAACACAACCATTACATTCCATGTTTCTGTAACTGGTTACATGGTCATAACTCATATTTATAACTATTTTCTTCTACTACCCATAACATATTCCCTTTACCCTCAGCAAAGCAACTCAGCTGGTCATGGGTCTTGGCTTGGTGGGGTGATCAAAACTTCATTCGTGAAGGTTGTTGGCCATTAATAATCCTTCTTAGATTGGATTGTAGTTTTCCAATGACTTTGATCAGAGGGCATGATAGTATTATTAAAAGGTGCCCTAATGGATCTCCTATATTCCTTTTTTTTTTTTTTTTTGCATGGGCAGGCACTGGGAATGGAACCTGGGTATCCAGCATGGCAAGCAAGAACTCTGCCTGCTGAGCCAATGTGGCCTGCCCCCAGGCACACTCTTTTTACCTCCATTGTATAGTAGCAGCCCTATTTCCCTATTTCACCTTGACAATCAAGATCAACCACCCTAGCTAGTACAGTAATTCCCTTCTTTGCCTGTTGATTGAAAGGCATGGGGAATTCAAATTGCCTAGTTGGCACTCTTAACTTCCAGTCCAACCAATCGTTGTGTCTCCTGGTAGAAACCTCTTTTTGGAACTAAGACCTATAAAACAGCAGAGCATCAAGTTACAGGGAGAGCAAACAAATTCTTTTCTCATGGATCTCTAGGAGTGATGGTTTGGAACTGTATGCACCCCAGAAAAACATATTCTATTTTCTTAAAGTGAATCTATTCCTGTGGGGGTAAACCCATTATAATTAGGACCTTGTGAGGAGGTTACTCCATTCAAGGTTAACCCACCACAATCAGTACTGATGTTAATCCTACTTCTGGAATCCTTTATAAAAGAATGAAATTCAGACTGAGAATAAGAAAGCAAAGGAAACAAGAAGCTGAAATTAAGAAAACCCAAAAGAGAAGCGAGAAACAAGATGCTGCCATGTGCCTTGCCATGTGACAGAGGAGCCAGGGATTTCCAGGCATCTCATCTTCAGGAATACAGTAGCACCTTGATAATGCCTTGATTTGGAAAGTTTTCTGGCCTCAAAACCATGACGGAATAAATTCCCATTGTTTAAGCTGACCCTTTTCATGGTATTTGCTTTGAGCAGCCTAGGACACTAAAACACTAGGGTTAATAGGAAGTGGTGCAACTCCCATTTCCACACCTTGATTCCTGGACTTCTGTCAGAATACTGGATATTAGAAAAACATCACCATAGACTAGATGCTGATATAGAATAGATGCAGCCTCCTGAAGAACAGTGTCCCATCCCTGCAAGGTACTGCCAGTCAGTTGGCATCATATATGAGTCTTCAAAGGACCATTTCTCCATTTTATCAATCTATCCTGCTTCAGATTATTAGGAACATATTAAAACCAGTGAGTTCCATAAGCAGATGCCTATTCCTATGCATCATTTGCTATGAAGTAGGTTCTTTGATTAGAAACAATGCAATGCATATTCCATGACAGAAGATAAGGCATTCTGTAAGGCCACCGTGCTGGTTTGAAAGGATCATGTCCCCTAGAAAAGCCATGTTTAATCCTAATCCCTTTGTAAAGGCAGCTGTTTCTTCTAATCCCTATTCAGTATTGCATATTTGAAACTGTAATTAGATCATCTCCCTGGAGATGTGATTTAATCAAGAGTGGTTGTTAAACTGGATTAGGTAGAGGTGTGTCTCCACCCATTTGGGTGGGTCTTGATTAGTTTCTAAAGTCCTATAAAAGAGAAAACATTTTGGAGATTCAGAGAGAATCAGAGAAGAATGACATAGCCACAAGGAGCAGAGAGCCCACAAGCCAGTGACCTTTGTAGATGAAGAAGGAAAACGCCTCCCAGGCAGCTTCATGAAACAGGAAGCCAGGAGAGAAAGCTAGCAGATGATGCCTTGCTCACCATGTGCCCTTCCAGCCAAGAGAGAAGCCCTGACTGTGTTCATCATGTGGCTTCTCACATGAGAGAGAAACCCTGAACTTCATCGGCCTTCTTGAACCAAGGTATCTTTCCCTGGATTTCTTTGATTGGATATTTCTATAGACTTGTTGTAATTGGGACATTTTCTCAGCCTTAGAACTGTAAACTAGCAACTTATTAAATTCCCCTTTTTAAAAGCCATTCCATTTCTGGTATATTGCATTCTAGCAGCTAGCAAACTAGAACATCCACTGAGTATAGTTTTGGCAGAAGCATTATGTGCAAGGAAGGTGAACCCATATCTGGACTATGTGTCCATTCCAGTAAGAACAAAATGCTGACCCTTCCATGATGGAAGTAGTCCAATGTAATCAACTCGCCACCATGTAGCAGGCTGATCACTTTGGGGTATGATGCCATATCAGGGAATGAGAATTGGTTTCTGCTGCTGCCTGTAACTAGGTTGGCCTTGGTGTATAAAAGTTCACATACAACCTCCATCTTATCACTATTTCTACTTTGTCCATGTGCCTAACAGACAAAGACAAGAGTGACTGAGGTAACAGGTCAACTGGTATTCACAAGACACAAAAATGGGTCATCCAACCTATTGATTAGTCACTTTCTGATGAACATTCACATGGGATGCATTAGTCACCTTCTTCACTGATAAGTGTTAACATGGGATGCAAATATCTTAATCATTTTCCCCATTTAGAAAGGACTATCCATATCCATATACCATATACCATATCCATATGCCTCTCCTCCAGACCTCTTTGTCCCCAATTTTCCAATTACATTCCTTCAAAGTCTCTGACATCAGCCAAACCATTGATCACAGCCCAAGAATCACTATACAAACATGTTTCCAGCCATTTTTCCCTCCAAGCAAAATGAATAACAAGGTGTATTACTTGAAGTTCTTCCCACTGTGAGGATTTCCCTTCACCACTGTCCTTCAGAGATGTCCAAAACTAGGGCATCCATTGAATCCCACTTTCAAGTGGCACTTGTATATTGTATAGAACCACCTATAAGCCAGGCCCAAGTTTTCTCTTCCTCAGTCAACTGATCACATGCAACTACATATGGAACTTCCATAGTATGGGAGACCATAACTATTAGCTGGGAAAGAGAAAGTAATGTGGCAGGAGTGGGGGCCATAGGCATTTGGACCACTTCCTCGTGTATCTTTTTTTATGCCTACAGGGCCTGCTTTAGCCCATCTCATATAGCCACTCCCATTTGATGATGGAGTGCTGATGTGCAGGCCCAACTCTATGACTTGGTGGGTCAGACAACACCCAATTCATTATGGGCAACTTAGGTCTCATGGTAACTTGGTGCCTCATGGTTAAGCTTCCAGTCTCTACTAAGGCACAGTAGCATGCAAAAGTTGTTTCTGAAATGGAGAGTAGTCACCTTAAGAGGATGGCAGGACATCGCTCCAAAGTCCTGTGGATCTATGCTGTGATTCTCTTATATAGCCTGCCAAAGGCTTCAAACAGTATCTTCATTTCCTACTGAAATTTTCAGCACCATTGGATCTACTGGATCACGTGACCCAAGTGTCAGAGAAGCTTACACAGCAGCCTGGACCTGATGCAGAGCCTCCTCATATTCCATTTCCCACTCAAAACCGACAACTTCTTGGGTCTCTCAGCAAATTAGCTGGAGTAGCACCTCCAAAGGAATGGTATGTTGTGTCCAAAATCCAAAGAGGCTAACTAGGTGTTGTGCCTCTTTATATGGTTGTAGGAGTAGCCAGACACAACAGCTTGTCCTTCACTTTATAAGGGATATCTTGACATATCCTGCACCACTGGATGCCCAGAAATGTTACTTGAGGTGGAAAGCCTCTGTTTTGATTTGCTAAAGCTGCCAGAATACAATATACCAGAAATGGATCAGCTTTTTTAAAGGGGATTTAATAAGTTACAAGTTTACAGTTCTAAGGCCTTAAAAATGTCCAAATCAAGGCATCCAGGGAAAAATATCTTGACACCAAAGAAAGGCTGATTTCTATCACATAGGAAGGCACATAGCTGGCGTCTGCTGGTCTTTGTTCCTAGTGCCATTGCCTTAAGCTTCTGATTCCTGTGGCTTTCTTTTTAGGCATTTGTGGATCCTGACTTAGCTGCTCAGGGCAAAGTTCTACATTTCATTTTTTAGCTTAGCATCTCATGGAAAGGCAAATGTCTGCTAAGCTCTGGTTCCTATCTTTTTTCTGTTGTTTTTCTCAGTTCCTGGAGTTTCCTGGAGATTCTTCATTTCCAAACATCTGCATTCAAACTTTCACCTAAATATGTCACTGTGTTTGTCCTTTTAAGGGCTCCAGTAAACTAATCAAGGCCCACGTTGAATGGGCAGAGTCACATCTCCATCTAATCAAAAGGTCACATCCACAATTGGGTATGTCACATCTACATGGGAACAATCTAATCACAGGTTCCACCCTACAATATTAAATCAGGATTAAAGAACATGTCTGCCCCCACAAGACTGGATCAGGATTAAGAGAGCATGGCTTTTTTGGGGTACAAAATAGGATAGCCTCTGAAATTTTGCTGGTTAATCCCCACTGTTTGCTAGTCAAATGTCATACCTATAGGTCTAGAGTAGTTGCTACTTTTTACTCATTAGGCCCTTTTAGCATAATGCCATCAATATAAGGAGGAGTGTGATATCTTGCAGGAACGGAAATATGGGTAAGATCCCTGAGGAGCTGATTGTGACACAGGGCTAGAGAATTGATATACCTTGAGGTACGATAATGGAGGGATACTGCTGGCCTTACTAGCTAAAAGGAAACTGCTTCTGGTGGTCTTTACTAATAGATATGGAGAAAGAAGCATTCACCAGATCAATAACTGCCTGTTAGGTACAAGGGAATGTATTGATTATTCAAGCAATGATACCACATCTGGAACAATGGCTGCAATAGGAGTCACCACGTGGTTTAGTTTACAATAATCCACTGTCATCATCCCAGATCCATCTATTTTCTGCTCAGGCCAAATTGGAGAGTTGAATGAGCATACAGTGGGAATCACCACCCCTGCATCCTTCAAGTCCCTGATGGTGGCTTTAATCTACAATCCCTTCAGAAATGTAGGCTTGCTTTTGATTTACTATTTTGCTGGTAGAGGCAGTTCCAATGCCTTCCAATTGGCCTTTCCTACCACAATAGCCCTCACACCACAAGTCAGGGAAACAATTGGAGCTTCTTCCAGTTGCTGAGCATGTCCATTCTAAGTATGCATTCCAGAACCGGGAAAATAACCAGAGAATGGATGTGAGGCGGGAAAATAACCAGAGAATGGATGTGAGGACCCACCAGACCACTGTGAGATGGACCTGAGCTAAAACTCTATCTATCAACTGGCCTCTATAAGTCCCTAGTCTGAGTAGGGCTTTGGGTCTCCTGGAATTAATATCACTTCTGACCCAGTGCTTAATAATCTCTGAAATGTCTGATCATTTCCTTTTCCCCAGTGCACAGTCTCCCTGGTAAGAGGCCATATGTCCTTTTGGGGAGGGCTGGTAGGAAGATTAACAGTTTAAATTTTGACAGTACAGCAGGGTCCTTTTCCAAGGGGACCTGGCCTACCCTTCATTCAAAAGTTCCTGGCTCTGCAAAGTGTCTCAAGTCTGGGCAGCTATTGAGAGGCCCTCACTGTCTCTTTTTGTGATTCAAGGTAGACTTTTGTTCATTTGACCAAGAACTCTTCTGCTTATACAGATAATTATGAATTTAGTAGAATACCTATCTATTTCACTTCTAGGAATCCTCTGATTAACTAGTTGTGCTGGTTTGAAAGGATTAGGTACCATAAAAAACCCATGTTTTAATCCTGACCCACCTTGTGGAATCAGCTGTTTTTTTGGGGGGGGGGTCCCTATCCAGTACTGTAGGTTGGGGGCTTGATTGCATCATCTCCACAAAGATGTGACAGGCTCAATTGTGGATATTATCATTTGATTGGAGGGAGATATGACGCCACTCATTCCAGGTGGGTCTTGATTAGTTTACTGGAATTGGAATCCTTTAAAAGAAGAAACATTTTGGAAAAAGCTTCAGAGCCACAAGAGGCAGGATAGCCCACACAGCTATAGACCCCTGGAGATGAAGAAGGAAAATTCTCCCAGGGGAGATTTAAGAAACAAGCAGCTGGGAGAGAAAGCTAGCAGACTTCTACATGTATAGACTACATTTTCACTCAAGAAGACATTTTTACAGTCTTGCCTTAATTTGGACATTTTCATGGCCTCAGTACTGTGAACTTGCAACTTAATAAATTTCCCTTTTTAAAAGCCATTCCATTTCTGGAATATCACATTCTGGCAGCTTGCAACGAGAACACTAGCCAACACCATAGGTCTCTGTAAATCAGACTATTCTGAATACTGCTTTGATTCTGCTATCCACTGAGGTAGCCATGTCCTCCTTATCTTTGGCTATTAAGTATCAGTGCTTGGCTCCTGCCAACCCAGAACCTAATCGCCCCCATTGTCTCTACAGAGCCAAGGTCAGTGGTGGCAGTTCCCACGGTAGTATCTGCCCTACAGAGAATAGCAACCAGAGAGCTCTTCAGAGATGATGAAGGCACTCTCACACATTTATTCCTCACAGTCTTGGTGAAAGATGAGTCCTCTGGACATTCCCAGGGTGGCCTGGCAAGTTTTACATGACAAGCCCACTCTAAAATTCTAATCTCTCTATGCCTTTTGATTCCCTCATCTACATTCTACCAGAGAAGTTCTGGCATTTCTGCTTAGGTAATATCAGTCACCTTTTTATCCATGCTTCAGCCAACTACCTGAACAAATTGTTAGAGACCTTTCTAACCTCTCAAACTACAATATTTAATTCAGAATCAGTGCTTAGTTGGCCTGTATAAATAATTCAGTCTGATTCAGCTTTATGTTCCTTTCACCATCATCCCACACACTTTATATCTATTCCCACACATGTTTCCTTGATTTCTGTCTATACAAAACAGAAAAAATCTTGCAGTTTTTGAAGTGTACTTTACTTCCTCATAGATCACTCATTGGGCTTCACCTTTAGTGGCCTGTTGGTACTTCAGTCTAGTTTTAAGCCTGTAAGAAAAGAGGGGTTGTGGGCCTGGGTCATGAGGAGAATTAGCAGTTTTTTGCAAGCCCCTCCATTAGAGTTTCATAGAGTGAAATATGGCTGATCTTTTCAGACAGAGGTATGAGGGCTGTTTCCTCAGGGGAAACAATTATAGGTTTGCAGGCACAGCAGGGTTAATTCTTCAAGTGGAGGCAGGATAGCTATTCCACAGGCCAGACCATTACAGGTTTATCTAGCAAAGAAGATTAAATAGAATCTGGGGCTTCAATGTCCCCACCACCACTATTATCAGCTCAAATGTCCCCATTCCAGTTTTCAATATCTCACTGCTTTACAGTTAGCACCTTCACTTTGACAGCAGACATCCTGCAAAGTTGGGAATTCAATTTACATTGTAATTTAGCCACTCACACAATGAGACTCTGGGTCTGGTCTTCAGAAATCTCAAGTCTGCAGCCATGAGTTTCTTTCAGAGCACACATACAAAGTTTCATGTCCTTTATGTATTACTTGAGCTAGGAATTTGAAGCCTTGAGCTCATCCCTTTTTTTAACAACTGTATTCAACCTATTTAAGAACAATAAACCAACATCACTATACTTTTGAAGTCCACAAAACACTGCTAAGCTATGAAATATACTGGCAGCCAGAGCCTTGCATCTTATAAGCACTTGAGGATCTGCATCCAATGGTGATATTTTGAATATCTCTATTGCCAATTTATTTCATGGATTATCAGAGCCATGGAAACAGAGTCATTAATAGTTTTAATATAATCAGAACCAATTCCCAAAATCTCATTCTTAAGTTTCTGTTTCTTGAGAACCACTCTTCATACTAAAACTTTATTAGTCAAGGTTCTAAAACAGAACCAACAAAATATATTTAAAATGTATTATAGAAATTGGCTCATACAGTCATGGGGACTGGCAATCCAACTTCCATGGGGTAGGCCACTAGTTGGGAATGCCAATAAAGATCCCAATGAATTTCCTAAGAGAAGCTGACTCATTGAGGTAGAGATAGAAATTCTTCTTTTCTAACTAATGAAATCATCAGTTATCCTTTTAAGGTTTTAAACTGATAGGATGATGAACCTCCATTGTTGATTGTAGATATAATTCAGTCATAAATCACTTACTAATGATTTAAATTCACTAAATACCTTCATGTAACAATCCCTCCCAGTGCTTGTTTGACCAAACAAAGGGACACCATAACCTAGCCAAGCTGTCACATGAACTTAATCATCACATCTTCCAAGATTAGGAACAAGATAAGAATGTACACTCTTACCACTTCTGTTCAACACTGTACCATAGAGGTTCTAGCCAATACAGTGAGGCAAAAAAAAGAAAGAAAAGGCATCCAGATTGGAAACAAAGAAGCAAAGTTACCTCTATTTTCAAAGGAAATGATCTTGTATAGAGAGACATTCTAAGAAATCTACAAAGAAAGCTTTTAAATCTAATATATGAGTTCAACAAGTTTTCAGAATATAAGATCAGTATAAAAATTAATTGCATTTCTATACACTAACAATGAAAAAATTGAAAATGAAATTAAGAAAACAATTCCATTTGCAATACTTAAAAAAAAATTAAAATACTTAGGAACAAGTTTTTTAAAAAGAAGTGCAAAATTGTATACCAAACCCTACCATGCAAAAGAAATTAAAGAAGAGCCAATAAATGGAAAGACATCCTACATTCATGGGTTAATGGCATTAAGTCCCAGATTATTGTGCAGATTCCATGGGAACCCTATTAAAACCTCCAGAGGACTCTTTTGCAGAAATTGGTAATCTGATCATAAAATTCATATGTATATTAAAGGGACTCAGACTAGTCAAAACAGTCTTGAAATGAAAATTGTTGGAGAACTCAAACTTTCTCACTTCAAATGTACTACATAGGTACAGTAACTAAGACACTCTGATACTGGTATAAAAATAGACCTTTAGATCTATGGAATAGACTTGAGAGTCCAGAAATAAACCTTTACATTTATGGTCAATTGAATTTTTACAGGGTGCCAATGTAGAAGGGATGTTTTTCAACAAATGATGTTGGGACAGCTAGGTATCCAAATACAAAAGAACTGTTCGACCTTTTCATTCTATAGAAAAAATTATATCAAAATGGATCACAGTTCTAAATGTAAGAGATACAACTTTAAAATTATGAATAGAAAATGTAAGTGCACAGTTTTATGATTTTAGATCAGTAATAGTTTCTTAGAAGTGATACCAAAAGCACAAGTGATAAAAATAATAGACAAATTGGACTATCAAAATTTAAAACTTTTGTTCTGCAAATTAAACTATCAAAAGAGGAAAAGACAACCCACAAAATGGATGAAAATATTTTCAAAACATAACTTTACAAGGGATTGGTATCCAGAATATGTAAATAATGTTACAACCCAAAAACAAATAATGTAATTAAAAATGGGCAAATAGAAATTTTCTCCTAAGAGTATATATAAATGACCAATAGCACATGAAAAGATGCTGAACAACATTATCCATAAAAGAAATGCAAATCAAAACCACATGGATACACCAGACCCTCCATCGGAGTCGTCGGCTTCGCAGCCTGCCCTGTGGATTTTGGACTCTGCGTTCTTGCGGTCACGTGAGATACTTTTATAAATTTTATATTTGCAAGTGTTCCCTGTTGATTCTGTTTCTCTAGAGAACCCTAACTAATACAACCACATGGATACACCACTTCACATACACTAACATGGCTATAATTTTTTAAATTGACAATAAAATGTTTTGGAAAGGATGTGGAGAAATTAGAACTCTTATACAATGCTGGAGGGATTGTGAAATGGTGCAATTACTTTAAAAAGCAACTTAGTAGCCCCTCAAAATTTTAAATGTAGAATTTTCATATGACCCAGCAATTCAACTCTTAGATATGTACCCAAGAAACGAAAACCTCCATCCATACAAAACCTTGCAAATGAATTTTCATAGCAACATTATTCATCAAATCTAATCAATGGAAACAACCCAAATTACCATCAGCTGATAAATGGATAAATAATATATGGTAATGTATGCAATGTAATATTATTCTATCATTAAAAAAAAGGAATGACATACTGGTAAATGCTACAACATGGACAAATCTTGCAAACATTATTCCAAAAAAAGGAGCCTGGCAAAAAAGGCCAGATACTGTACAATTCCATATGTAATGTCCAGAACAGGCAAATCTAGAGACAGAAAGTAGATTAGTGATTGTCCCTAGGTCTGGGGAGGAGTGGTGACAATGGGGCAGTGACTTCTGTTAAGGATATAGTGCTTCTTTTGAGGGTGGTGAGAATGTTATAAACTTAGACTGTGGTGATTTTTTTCACAACTCTGGGAATATATTAAAGTCATGTTACATCCATTATAAATGTGTGAATTTTATGGTATTTGAATTATATCTCAATGGAGATGTTTTAAAGTTGTCTTTTCCAAATCCATTCATGTTATAATGTCTTCCATGATATACTTTCACAAATATTATTTTATTCAACTTCTCTTCATTATTACATAAAATTGTTAGATTCCTAGACAATTTACTCTTCCTTTCTCAGCACTTCTCTTAGTAACTTTCAGGATATCTTTATATACTTTCCCACTTCCAGATTTTGTCTTCACATTTTTAGCTTTCTGTTGACCATTTTTCCGTGCAGTATTTGCTGTATCACAATACAGATAACAAATCCACACTGTCACCTTAAATGATAAAGCTGTTCCCACTAATCAAATTCCATAATCAGAAAAGGACTCTTCTTTCTCCCAGGGTTGCAGGCTCCAAGCTCAATCATCAAGCCTTGTCAATTCTTTTGATGTGACTCTCACCTGTGCTTCCATTTCTACTTCTACTTCCATCATTCTGATTCTTCACTTTATTATCTCAAAGCTAGACTATTTCAATATCCTCCTTACCTTTTCCCTGCTACCAGTTTCTCTTTACTTCAAAACATACAAAAAGCATATTCCTAAAATCTTTCTCCTGTGGTGTTTTCTTGGCTCAAAAACATTCATTTGGACTCTTGGCCTCCAGAACAGTGAAATCACACATTTTTGTTTATTTAGGCTAAAAAAATTCAATAGTTCCTCATTGCCTATTAAATTATGTTCAAATATTTGACATTTAAAGGCCTCCATATACCAGCTACATCCCTACCTTTTTCCATGTTATTTTCTGTTAGTCCACATTCACCACCTTCTACCCAAGTTAACTGCTGTACTCATTATCCTGAAATGCACTTTGTCATCTCCCACACCCATGTCTGTGGCTAATTTTTTCTTCTACTTGAAAGTTTCCCCTCCCTTTCTCCAACTATCAGTTTTATCTCAATTTAAATGTCAACTCAACTAAATACGTATTTCTCAGCAGTGTAGTGACAAGAACATGAGAGTTGAAAAAATTTTTGAATCCCAGGCTGTATCACTTATAATTGCTGGAGCTTAGGCAAGTTACAAAACCCTTCTAAATTTTAATTTCTTCATCTCGAAAATGGGAATAATTTCACCTCCCTCATAAGGTTATTTTAAGAATTAAATACTATAATCAGGGTGAAGAACCAAGTATGGTGCCCGAATTATATTTGGTATACAGTAAATGGCAGGTATTTTTTTAACTCTTGTTGCTGCTGTTCTTATTATCGTCATCAGAATCAGTTATCCCTTCTAAATATAAATATCCTAAACATATTGCAGTTTATATTTGCACAATTATGATATTTGATCTTCTACTAGAAAAAAAATTCTTAGTTTATGCCAATGCTTCTCAAGCTATCTAAGTGAAGGAACTTTTTATTTACCAATTCATTACAGAAAAATATGTGATCCTACCACATAAACGAGTAATGCCAGTCACAACATTCAGCACACAAGTTCAACAACACCCAATCTGGCCCATATGCTGTTTAATGAAATGAGTCCATTCGTGAGTCAATTGGGCTACAGCAATGACACATTGGTCTAAATACTTCTAAACACATACCATCAATGGCCATACTTATCAAAGACCATTAACAAAAATACATGGACTGGCACCAGGCCATATAAGTATGTCAAAACAATTATCACAATTTTGTACAAAGCCATTTTTAAATGCAAATACTATAGGCATAGTAAGCTTCACGGAATGGAACTCATCACTAATAAGTTGACACATACTTAAAATCCATATCAAATGAAGGGCAAGTGTGTTTGTGACTGGTTCTAAAATGAACAATCTTTTTCTTTTAACTTCTATCTTTTGTTATGTTCTTTGACAGGTAGGGTACCCTCTGTGAAAAAGCTTACCTGGGCACACAAAATGAAAAGGTCTGGGTGATTCCAGAGCATATAGTAAATATGATCCCGAATGCAACAAACAAATTGGTATAGGGTTGCTGTATTTAGAAATATTTTCCTTGTCTTCTGGGATTCCATTTTTAATGGATTTCCTATAGTCATACAAGAAAATATACCACTGTTCCAAAAGTGATTTATAATGAGATAGGATTTATTTTATTTAATTGAGTAGTTCATCTTATTTAGAATTTTGAATATGTACCTTCCCCTTAGTATGGGTGTCCAAAGGTCTAAATGGATTTACACATTAGAAACAAATAATAGTACTTGCATGTAAATATATACATGTGTGATTCAGTACAAAGTATAATTTGATCTATAGCATCAATTTAATGCATTAGTGCTTTTGAACAAATATTAGAACATAACTCACAGTTTGTTCTTAAAACAAAAAGGAAATTATTTTATGATGCTTACCTCAGTTTTAGTTAAAAACATTTTTATATTTTCAAAGAAAAAAATCAAGAATTTCACATGTAACTACTAGAATTTCAGGAAAATGCTTGGGCAGCATTGCTTTTAGTTTAGCGAGTTTAATTTTATCGCCCAAGAAGAAATGCATTGTCAGCAAGGGTTCTGCCAGGATCTGGCAAACATTGCCCTTGAAAGTCTATGCCAAGAGAATAAAAGAGAGCAAATATTGGTTTCTGTTATGTAAACAAGTCATGCTCTTCTGTTGTACAAGTTGAACTAATGGGAAAGTAGACAGCCCTCAGTATGTACGGGTCCCTTGAGATTAAATGTGTTCTAATTTCAAGCTGATTATGTCTGATAAAAACATTTTGTTAATACGAACTGAATTTAATATCACATAGAGGCATTTCAGTAAGTAACACATCACAGATAGTCTTCCTCTGTTCTGCAGTGCTGTAAGCAAGCTTATGGTATAAACAAAGCCTTGTAGATATATACATATATATATGTACATATATTATAAGTAAAACGGAAAGGAAACAATCCACATCCATTTCATCAAATCCTCAAAACAAATGATTTACAATAAAGGACTGCACCAGGCAAGTTCAAGACAGACTTTGTACCTAAAGCAACACTCTGTAATAGCTGGTTGTTAAAAATGAGTCCTGAACACAATTAGATAATACACTATATGAATGAATAGTTTTTATAGAGCCTGGTCACAGGCTTCTTTAAATACTAAAATATTAAAATGTGAATATGCTTTGGCTGACTTGGACTGCCTATGATACGCTATTCAACAGAAAACATAATTTACAAATGTTATGTAAAAACAAATGTTTCATTTATATTCCCTAAAAAGTCATTGCTGTAATCATACAATCTAAAACAAACAAATAAAAGCAATTTAATTTCAATGGTACATACCTTAACCTAAATTTTACAACTCTTTTTTCAATATCTAAATTTAAATACATTGAAACAAAATCAGTATTACCTGAAATAAATACAAAACACATTTTACATTAAAAATATAAATTTAGCAAAATATACTTATTTTTCCAATACCATTTTTCTAGAATATACGAAGTAAATATATCACATTCCTCATATCTATATAATTAAAAATGTAGTTTCCTACCAGAACATTTTTCCTGACAAATTTGGCTTGAATGTATTCCTGTGTACAACTGAATCAATTTCACACTTACTCACCTCCTTGTCTCTGGGAGGTGGTCCATTCATTGGTTTGATATTGCCATAGCAACTCTGCAACATGGTAACACACCAGCCAAGCTTTTCTGTTCAAGTCTCAGTATATGGGGAAGGGCTGTCATATGAACTTACAGCACTGTGCCTTTTTAGATACTAGTCCTTTTATGCTCTTACTTAGCCTGATATTTCAGCATTGATATTTTAATTCCAAATAGTGAGAACACCATAAAAGCAAATTGAAGGTTAATTCTTTATTTGGGAGACCTCATTTTAGGGGCCTATATAAAATTTTCTAAAATCCCTAATAAAAAGAGCATGAGTTAATTTGCACCACCATTACTAAGACCATTAGAGAGTCTCTAGCTTATTTTGACAATGTTTAAGTAACTAATTCCCAGGTTGAATATCTAGTCACCATACTGTACTTTCACATAAAAGGCAGCTGTTGTTTTTTTATTAAAGCTTACGCCTGCTAACTATAGAAAATATGGTGACTCTGCACCTTGATTTTCTTAGAAAATCTTATTGGCATAGTGATGATGTGTTTTTGAAGAAATGTTAACACAAAGCAAAGAAAAATCCAGCATTTTAACAGTGCACTGCTTCATTCATTTTTAAGGAGAGGCAGCCACAATACTAAACCATGCTCGCCAATATATGAAAAATGGAAAACATGGTGGGTTTTAACACTCACCAATGAACAGGCTATTAAACACATCTTAGATTCTGAATGTTCTCTCTTCAGCTCACTGCGTTCAACGTCGTAACTCGGGGCCTTTGGTAGCAGGTCCACCTGTGTGGAGTTACAGACAGGCAGCAGGAGCAAGGTGAAGGAGACAGCTCTCCATAGAGTGTGAGAAAAACTTTCTAAGGTGCACAAGCATTTGTAATCAATCACTGGAAGTTGGGAAGGAATGGAGGGGGGTTTTGGCTACAGAAACAATGCCTCCATCTCCTCTTCACTTGCTTCAGGCTGATTGTGACTATTTTGTTTCAGAGATTTTATCTGCATACAACTATAAAACTCTATACCGTACATTTCTCTCTAAAACTACAAATCTTCTCTGAGAAGTCCCTTTTGAGGTTTATACCTCTTAGGATACTCAGTCATCAATAAGTAGCTTTTCCCGCTTATTCAAACTGAAGCAAAGGAAACATGTCAAAGATGATGCCTCTTCACTTGCTAAACCCTTTCTCAAATGTGAGTGGGCAGAAGAATGAGGAGACTTTTTCTCAGGTAATGGGAAAGATTCAGGAAGCCAGCAGAAATCACCCAATCTGATTAACTTAAAGTAAATAAGGCATATTTGCAGAATGAGCATCTTGCATTGGAAAGGAAAAGGTCCCCATGCATATGAAACTCAGCGTATTTATCTTTGCTAGCAGAATATTTTAAGCTCTGTGTAGAAAATAAGTATTGTTTCCATCTTACCGTAAACCTCCTAATGTTTGGAAACCTTCTTTAAGACAATTGTATATGAAATTTTAATAAAGGATTACGTGAATTACTCTCTGGGGCTGTTCAACATTGGTTGCATGATCGAATCAAGTTATCTGTCATGCCACTCCACTACCTAATAACATATATAATGTATGCATCTGTGTGTGTGGGTGACAGGCAGCATTTTTAACATACTTGAATATATCAGTATCCAGCTCATCTAGTAAGACAAGCACTGTTCTGTGAAACTTTTTGTTTCAGTTGCAAGTGTATATGTGTGATGGTGTGTGTGGTTGTGTGTGTGTATTTGCATGTGTGGTCTGTAAATATGTTTGGAAATAGTACTCTGTTGCAAAGTTAAATGTATTACTGAATGTGAGTCATGATAAAAAAATCTGAAAGCCAATGCACTTGAGGAACCTTTCATATTCTGCTTGTAAACTGGCAGACAAAATCTGATTTCAGCTTAACAGTGCGCCTGTGATTCTTTACTGAATTTCACTATCGCATTTTAGTCCATTGTATAGCACAAAATGAGAACCTGATAAAAATTTGTTGAATGACTGATATAATGAATAACTGGTTTAATGAATGCACACAGGTCCAAACATTTAACAATCCTTTTTTGCAAACAGCAATCAATTAACAACTATTATTAAACATGTTAGGTGTTTAACACAAGCAAATGAAAGAAAAGATATATGAATTAGATTTCTGTCTGGACTGAGGAGTTCGCATTTGTCAGATAATATCCAGTTGTCTTCCAAGTTTATGACAGAACCTCACCAAAAGAAGAATGGTGGCAGCAAATTTTCAGATAAAAGAATAAAGGTGGATTTGAGAAGTTAGTGGAAACTGTCAAACACTTAAACTTGTCTCCACAGTACATAAAAAAGTACATTGCTAATGCTTGGATTAGAGGAGAAAATGAATGATTTAGATTTGGGAGTCAATACCATAAAGGCAACAGAATGGATGAACACTATGAGATAAGTATTTGAAGAAAACACTGGGAGGCCAGGATTGACATTGGATTTCTGCCTTTGGTTGAAGAAAATCATAAAAAAAAAAAATGATCTAGGGCAGGATACAACAACAACAACAAAAAAGAGTGGCATGGCAGGGCAGTATTTTAGAAGTAAGACTGGAAAACTATCAGAAAAGAAAAATATGCTATAGCATACAATTTCTGTAAGTAGTTGGCAAAGCAAGGCAAGAGTGATTGGATCCATAAAACGGGGCTTAAAATAAGGAGAGTATTTTCCTAAAAGAGCACAGACTCCAAAGGGCTTCATAGGTGCATCAAGGAAAACAAATGCTATAGTAACTTTGAAAGAGAGCAGGAGTGCATCAGGAATAACATAACCTGAAATCAAAACCGGCACAAAGGAAGATGGGCTTCAGCAAAGGGACATGGTTTCAAAACTTCAAAACACTTTCCCCCTTGCATTTTGGGGCACCAGAGCCTTCAGGAGCAGATTACATTAGGAAGCAAGGGAAGGAAAGAAGTACATTGGCACATTCCATTGGTGGTAACCAAAAAAATAGTGCTAAGGAGTAGAAATGAGATAACTCTTAGGGATTTTTGCAAATGCTGGGGGAAGGGATAGGCTTGAAATGGAACCAGAATATTTGCAACCAGGGGTAGAAGCAAAACTAGAGCAATATTATTTGTTATCAATATCATAAGCTCATATTTCCACTGTGGGAATAAATCAGCCTGGAATAATTCAAATATCAATAGATAAAGTCAAAATTTCTGTGCAAAGCTGTTTCCAGCATAATGTAAGAATGAAATTACAATCAAGTATGAGTAAATATTACGACTGATTTAAACAAAGAATCATTATCTAGGGCATCTATTCCACACTGGGAGGGTCAGGGAAGCGTCCTAGAGAGAGAAGATGATGTGAACTGGGCCTTGATAGGTAAGCGAAAATTAGCCTGGTAAAGGGAAGGAGAAAGATATGATCAGATGCTTCAATCAGAGGGAAGAACATAGCTAAATCAGGTAAGCACAGCTGTTATGTATGTATGTATTTGAGGATATGCATCTGAGAATGTATTTGAGAATATTTAATTCTACTCTAAAAGCAAGATAAACAAACAGGTTGGATGAACTCATAAAAATATTTGAGATGTATGCAAAATACTTGGGATATGTGTATATATTTATACAATATAAATGTGTAAACATATAAATAATGTATAAACAAAGAGCTTGTGCAACACAAGTGGAATTGAGAAAAGTTTAGTGATTGTAAAACATTCAAATGAGATGGAGTAGATATATATGTATACACTCACACACTTGCATATATACTTGCAACAAAAAGGAAAGTTGCTTATAGGTAGAAAAAGAAAGCACCAAATCATAATATTGTCACTTTTTGGTGGATAGCTTTGTCACCCTAAACTTATTTACCCATTGATAGCATCCAATATACTCTCATTCGGGCCCCACATTTGCTCTACCCAAGGAAAGCACTTATGCCTGCGGCTGTTCAGTAAGGCTAACGGGCAAGATATAGCTATGGTCAGGTGAAGTTGCTCTCCAGTAAGAGGAAGCACATGTCACTGATGCAGACACCTTCCATCTTTGAGTCTCTTTGCTCACACCTCAACTTGGATCCTCATAACAACATCATCATCCCAATATTCCTGGACTCAGGTAGCATGGTCCTTGGACCTGCTTGCACCTATCTGACGTATGATAACGTATCTTTTCCCCTCGCTTCTTGCTGTGTGTTTCAAATTCAGTTAGAGTAAAGAGTGATCCAGGCACTATAATTTGGTGTGAGAGCTTCTCTCTCCTGTCATCTCTGTGAAGGCCTGGTGGGTAGTGCTGTAGAATTGATCCGATGACAATGACGAATCATTGAAAGATTTTGCAGGGCAAAAACATGATCATGTTTGGAGTAATTCTGGAATGACTGGTATTGGCAAGAAAGAACCAGATTCAAGAGATGGCAACTAATAGAATCTAAGAGATTCATTTTCAGACCTGGAGAAAACCAAGGGTACTTGTGAGAAAATACCAAGAAGAGGTCCACTAGGCAGGTGGTTAGGTAAGTCAGAAACTTAGTAGAAAGTTCTGGCCTGAAGATGCAGATAAGAAAGTTTTCGGGTATGATGAAAACTTTGGCAAGATGAAGCTAAGGAATGGATGAAATTATTCAAGGATACTGTGTAGTATAAAAACATATAAGGATGGAAAATATAAGTTCTTTAGAAACCTAATATTTAATAACATGGGTAAAAATAATCCTGTGAAGGAAAACAAGGGAGAGTGGCTAAAACACAGGTGACAGTGTTATTATGGTATTATAAAAGCGAAGGAAAATGTTTCAGTATAGCAGCCATGAGGCACAATGCCAAGAGCTGAAAAGTCTGAGTTCTTGGTTTTGATGTTTAACTGCACAACACTACTAGGTGTGTTTGTAATCATGTGCCAAGCATGCGGATAAAGCACTTCTTTGTAAGATGCACTCTCAAAGAGCAAGTTAACATTTCTGGCAATGAGAAAAATAGTGCATTGCTTTACCCCCAAATGCAATAATTCATTTCCAAAGCATAGCATGGATTCAATAAATGCTTTTTAATTGAAAAAGCAAATTTAAAAGAGAAGGATCACTCTGGTAAGTATAATGAAATGAAGAAAAATGAGGATCATTACTCTCTTTTTCAATATAGTTTAATTCTATTATAGATCCACAGAAATTATAACTTAAATCTCAAAGTGCTATAAATTATTTAATATTATTTGCCTTAGTTAAAAGTCATGACAGAATACAAACAACAGATCTAACATCACCATCTTGCTTTTCTATTTTTAATTCTGTTTTTACTCTAGCAGGTGAGAGAAAAACTAATTTTATACTTTTTTCACAGAACAAAGAGACCAATTTCAGATCCAAGGTGTTAAATCTAAGTAAGCACAACATCTCTTTGAGGATGTTTATTACATCATTTGAGCATACATGCTCTGTGTGCTTATCCACCCACAGCATTCTAGCTAAGTATTCAAGCATACAGTGTGGCATGGGCTACCAGGCAGCTGAAAACAATGCTGTTCTTTCCAAGACCCTGTGAACAACTGTCAAAGGGCTGATGCCACTAGAAGCAGCACCACTAACAGTGATGTCAAACAGCAGATGGGACTGAGAAACAGTGTGGCCAGTGGCTAAATGCTGTCTCTGAGGCCAGCTGTCTCTTCTCAATGCTCAGATGCTCCACTTTTTCTTGCCCATGAGCAAACGAGGCCATGGGCTCACAAAGGCAGTTAGATGGCCCTCCAGCCAGCTGGCTGGTCAACATTATAGAGACAAAATGGAGATGAACTCAGTTCCAAGTGCACCAGATGATCAAAGACAGATATCCAAAGTATCTTGTCTACAGAGGTGCCAGGGAGTCTGCACCAAAGTTCACTTAAGGAAATTTGGACTCATAATTATTCTTTCTACCTTACATTTGAAAAAAAATAGTTTCTATTTAAAGACAAATTTGCTAAGAAATTTTTACCTAGATCACCTTCTAATGTGTTCTAGTGGGATGAGAGTTGGGTTGTATTTTTTTCCATTTTTAATTATTTCTATTATTTACATAGTCTGAAAGTATACAGAATCAGACATCTACCAGAACTACTCCTGTTTTCCTGATCACCACTGTTACTAGCCCACAATATGATCTATTGCCTAAGCACTGACTTTCACTCGTACATCTGCTCTTTAACTGAATATGCTCCAACATATAATCCATTCCATCACTCATTTACTTACACATCAAATATTTATTGGTGTCTACCCTTGATATATGTTGTGTTAGTTTTCTATGGCTGCTATAATAATTTACCATAAATTTACTGCCTTAAACACCACAAATTTATAATCTTACAGTTCTGGAGGTCAGAACACTGAAGTGGGTTTTACTGGGCTAAAATCAGTGTCAGCAGGGTGGCTTTTTTTCTTGATGATCTAGGGAATAATACATTCCCCTGCTTTTGCAACTTCTAGAGGTTGCATGCATTATTTGGCTTACAGCCTCTGTGCCCATGTTTAAAGGCAGATGTATAGTATTTTCTAATCTCTCTCTGATAACTCCTGCTTATCTTTTATATGGACCCTTATGATTACATTGGGGCCACACAGATAAATCAGGATAATCTTCCCATCTCAAGATCTATACCTTAATCACCTCATCTAAGTACTGTTTGTTATGTAAGGTAGCAGGTTCTGGGGATTAGGATCTGGACATCTTTGGGATCTATTATTTTTTCTCCCATATATGGGAAACTAACAATTAATAAGATATCCTCAAATTCCTGCCCCCAAGATTTTTCTTTTATGAACATACAATCCATCCAAACGATTCAATCAAAAACTCTTGATGTAATCACAAAATTGTGCATTCATCACCACAATCAACTGAGGACATTCTTGTTGCTTCAAAAAAAATCTGATACTCCTTATATCCCCCTATCATTGTGACTTAGCACTGGTAGAGTACATTTGTTACAAGTGATGCAAGAATATTGCAAAATTATAGTTAACTATACTCCATAGTGTGGATAAATTGTATTTTTCCCATATACCACTCTATTAGTAACACATTATAGTAATGATGTGCATTGGTTCTAGTTCATGTAAGAACGTTCTTATATTTGTACAATTAACCACAACCATCATCCACAACAGGGTTCACGATGTTGGACAATCCCTGGTTTATCCTCCAGCTTTCCTTCTAGTGACATAAGCATATCCATAATCCAATGCAGTCAGTAACCCTACAGTAATGTGCTACCATCACCTTTATCCACTACTACACGTTTACAATAACCCTATTGAAAATTCTGTACAAATTAAGCATCATTGTCTAACCTCTTTCTATCTCCTGGTAACCTATACTCCAGATTTTAACTCCAAGAGTTTGCTCATAATTAATTCATTTCACTGTGACCATAAAATATATGTCCTTTTGTGTCTAGCTTATTTAGCTCAACATAATGCCCTCAAAGTTCATTCAGGACCTCATTTCTTCTTATGGCTGAATAATATTCCATTGCATGTATATTTCACACTTTGTTTATCCATTCATCAGTCGATGTACACTTGGGTGTTTCCATCTTTTGGCAACTGTAAACAATGTCGCTATAAACACTGGTGTGCAAATGTTTCTTCATATCTCCACTTTCAGTTCTTCTGAACGTATACCTAGAAGTGGGACTGCCAGATGATATGGCAATTTTGTACTTAGCTTCTTGAGGAACTGACAAACTGTCTTCCACAGCAGTTGTACCATTCTCCATTCCCATCAGCAGTGACTGCTTCTATTTCTCCACATCCTCTCCAATACCTATAGTTTCTGTTTTGATTCTGGCCTTTCTAGTAGGTGTGAAACAATATCTCATTGGGGTTTTGATTTGCATTTCCCTAACAGCTAATGATTTTGAGCATCTTTCCATGTGCTTTTTAGCCATTCATATTTCTTCTTTGGAAAAGTGTCTACTCAGGTCTTTCTCCTATTATTTAATTGAGTTGTTTGTCTTTTTATTGTTGAGTTGTAGGATTTCTTTATATACACTGGATATTGAACTCTTATCTGATATGTGAGTAGGCTGTCTTTTCACTTTCTTGAGACAGTCTTTTGAGGGACAAATGTATTCAATTTTGAGGCGGTCCTATTTATTTATCTCTTCTTTCATTGCTTGCGTTTTGGGTGTAAGGTCTTTGAAACCACCTCCTACTACCAGATCTTAAAGATGTTTCCCTACATTTTCTTCTAGGAGTTCAGTGATCCTACCTTTTATATTTAGGACTTTGATCCCATTTTGTGTTAGTTTTTATATAAAGTGTGAGATAGGGGTTCTCTTTCATTCTTCTGGATATGGTGATCCAGTTCTCCCAGAAACTTTTGTTAAAGAGACTGTTCCATCCCAGTTGAGTGGCTTTGGCAGCCTTGTCAAAATCAGTTGCCATAGATGTGAGGGTCTATTTCTGAATCTCAAATAGATTCTCTTGGTCAATAATTCCATCTTTATGCCAGGACCATGCTGCTCTGACCACCATAGCTTTGCGATATGTTTTGAAGTCAGGCAGTGTGAGCCCTCCCACTCCATTTTTCTTTCTCAAGATGCTTTTCACTATTCGGGCACCCCTGCCCTTCCAATAAATTTTATAATTAGCTTTTCCATTTATGAAAAATAGGCTGTTGGAATTTTTATTGAGATTGTTTTGAATCTGTAAATCATTTTGGGTAGAACTGACATCTTAATGATATTTAGTCTTCTAATACAGGAACATAAAATATCCTTCCATTTATTTAGGTCTTCTTTGATTTCTTTTAGCAATGTTTTATAATTTTCTGTGAATAGGTCCTTTATATTCTTGATTAAATTTATTCCTAGATATTTGATTCTTTTTGTTGAATTTGTAAATCAAATTTTTTTCTTGATGTCCTACTCAGATTGCTCCTTACCAATATATAGAAACACTGCAGATTTGGGGTGTTGTTCTTGTAGTCTGCCACCTTGCTGAAATAATTTATTAGGTCTAGTAGCTTTGTTGTAGATTTTTCAGGACTTTCTATAGAGATATAGGTCATGTCATCTGCAAATAGGGAGAGTTTTATTTTGTCCTTTTCAATTTGGATGCCATTTATTTCTTTTTCTTACATAATGACTCTAGGTAGAACTTCTACACAATGTTGAATAATAGTGGTGACAATAAGTGTCCTTGCCTTGTCCCAGATCTCTAAGATGGGATAAACCCAACATGTGGTTTATCCTGTTGAATGATCCATAAGCACTTGAGAGGAATGTATAAGAGGGAAAGCTTTCTCTTTTACACCATTGGACACCATGTTAGGTGTGGGTTTTTCCTACATGCCCTTTACCATGTTTAGGAAGCTTCTTTCTATTCCTATTTTTGAAGTGTTTTTCTCAAGAAAGGATGCTGAATTTTGTCAAATGTCTTTCCCATATCCATCAAGATGATTACCTGTTTTTCCCCTTCAGTTTGGTAATGTGGTATAATACATTACTTGATTTACTTGTGTTGAACTAGCCTTGCATACCTGGGATAAAACTTCATCATGGTGCATAATTCCTTTAATGTGCTGTTGGATTGATTTGCTAGTATTTCATTGAGAATTTTTGCATCTATATTCATTAGAGTAATTGGTCTGTAATTTTCTTTGCTTGTAGCATCTTTATCTGTCTTTGATAATAGTGTAATGTTGTTTTCATGGAATGAGTTAGGTAGCATTCCCTCCTCTTCAATTTTTTGGAACTGTTTGAACAGGATTGGATTGGATTCTTGGAATTTGGATAGAATTCACCTGTAAAGGCCTGTCATAGGCTTTTATTTGTTGGTAGGTTTTTGATGACCCTTTCAATCTCTTCACTGTGATTCATTTATTTATTTTTTTTTAATTTGCATATGGGCAGGAGGCACCAGGGATCGAACTCCAGACCTCCAGCACGGCAGGTCGGAGCTCTGCCTGCTGAGCCACGGCAGCCGCCCATGTGATTCATTTATTGAATCATTTCTTCTAGAGACAGTGTAGGTTGTTCACGTGTATCTAGGAAATTGTCCATTTCATCTAAGTTGTCTAGCTTATTGGCATACCATTGTTCATAGAATCCTATTATGATCTTTTATTTTTTATTTCTGTGGATTCAATAATAATGTCCCTCCCTCTCATTATTGATTTTATTTATTTGCATCTTCTCTGTTTTCCTTTGTCAGCCTACCAAAGGGTTGGTCAATTTTATAGATATTTCTCAAATAACCAATTTTTGGTTTTGTTGATCCTCTCTATTTTTTTTATTCTCAATTTCATCTGTTTCTACCCTAATCTTTGTTATTTATTTCCTTCTGCTTGCTATAAGGGTGAGTTTGTTTTTCTTTTTCTAGTTCCCTCAGGTGTATAGTTAGGTCTAATTGATTTTAATGTAGATGTCTGGGGCTATACACTTCCCTCTCAGCACTGCCTTCACTGCATACCATATATTTTGATATGCTGTGTATTTGTTTTCATCTGTTTCAAGATATTTGCTGGTTTATCTTGTAATTTCTTCTTTGAATCACTGATCATTTAAGACTGTGTTGTTTAGCATCCACATATTTGTAACTTTTCTAGTTCTCCATCTGCTACTGATTGCCAGCTTCATTCATTATAATCAGAGAAAGTGCTTAGTAGAATTTCAATCTTTTTAACTTTATTGAGACCAGTTTTGTGACCCAACATGTGGTTTATCCTGGGGAACGATCCATGAGCACTTAAAGGTATGTGTATCCTGTTGTTTTGGGGGTGCAATGTTTTGTAAACGTCTTATAGGTCTAGTTCAGCTATCATATTATTTAAGTTCTCTTTTTCCTTATTTATCCTCTGTCTAGATGTTCAATCCATTGGTGGGAGTGGTGTATTGAAGTCTCCAACTATTATCGTAGAAATATCTATTCCTCCTTTCAGTGTTGCCAGTGTTTGCCTCATGTATTTTGGGGTACCCTGATTAGGTGCATATTTATAAAGATTATTATTTCTTCTTGTTGAATTGTTCCTTTTATTAATACATTGTGTCCTTCTTTGTCTTCTTTAACAGTTTTGCATTTAAAGTCTAGTAGAGGTATCCCAGCTCTTTTCTGATTACTGTTTGCATGAATATACTTTTCCAGCCTTTCACTTTCAACCTATTTGTGTCCTTGGGTCTAAGTTGAGTCTCTTGTAGACAGCATACTGATGGATCATATTTTAATCCATTCTTCCTCTCTGTGCCTTTTGATTGGGAAATTTAATCCATTAACATTCTATGCTATTACTGTAAAGACATACTTCAACCAGTTTATCTTTTGGCTTTCATATGTCAAATTTTATTTTTTTCTTTCTCTTTTTCTTTTACCTTTTTACTTACATTTACAGAAATTCTTCATTTCTACACTCTCTTCCAAGCCTCTCTCTCCTGTCTTTCCTTTCAGCCTGTAGCTCCCTTTAGAATTTATCAGGCAGGTATCTTATTGACAAACTCTCTCAGGTTTTTTTTAGCCATGAATATTTTAAACTCTTCCTCAGTTTTGAAGGACAGTTTTGCAAGATAAAGAATCCCTGGTTGCCAATTCTTCTCTTCCATTACTTTGAATATACCATAGGTTGCCTCCATGGCTTCTGATGAGAAATCGGCACTTAGTCTTATTGTGCATCTTTTATATGTGAAGATCACTTTTATCTTGCTGTTTTTAGAATTTCTCTTCATCTCTGGCATTTGATATTTTGATTAGTATGTGTTTTGGAGTAGGGCTACTAGGATTTATGCTGTTTGGTATGTGCTGCTCATTGTGTGCCTGCACCTGTGTGTCCTTCATAAGAGTTGGGAAATTTTAAGCTATTATTTCCTCAAATATTCTTTCTGCCCTTTTTCCTCCCTCTTCTCTTTCTAGGATACCTATGATGTGTGTATATGTTGCTTCATGCTGTTCTTCAATTCCCCAAACCCTGCTACAGTTTTTCCAGTTATTTTTATCCACCTGTTGTTTTCTCTATAGGATTTTAGACATCCTATCCACTAGTTCACTGATTCTTTCTTCTGCCTCTTCAAATCTGCTGCTGTACACCTCTAGTGTATTCTTTATAACTTCTATTGTGCCTTTCATTCCCAAAATTTCTGTGATTTTTGCATGCTTTCTAATTCATCTTTTGGCTCACTCAGTGTTTTCTTAATATCCTTTATCTCTTTTGCCATATTTTCCTTCCTCTCCTTGAATTGATTTAGAATACTTGTTTGAATATCATTGACTATTTTCAAATCTTATATCTCATCTAACCTTCAACTGAGCCATATCTTCCTGTTTCTTAACACAGCTTGTAATTTTTTTGCTGATGTCTACATCTGATTTTCTTGGTGAGTTTACACTGGAGAACAGTTTCTCTCATTTGCCTATAGTTTCTTGTTGATTGGCGTTGTGCTAACACTCTTCTTTGACACTTGGTTCAACTTGTTTGAGATCTTTAGAACAGCTCATGTTTAACTAATCAGAATTCTTTCTGCAATTCTCTATCTGTTTCTTGACCTAGGTATATGATACAATTTTCAAGACTGCACTATTTGTGCAATTGTTTACTCCCTGTAGAAAGCTTCCTTTCCCCTGTTCCTCCTCTGGGAATATTGATCTGTCCTGTTTATTTTTTATTTGCCACTATATGTTCTTAACACTCCTTTTGTTATCTCTAACTGATTTTACCTGGAGGGCTAATTCTGGGAGAAGAGTCACCCTGGAGATAATCTTTCCAAGTCCCAGGAACCACAACAGGGTTTAGATTAGTTCCAAAGTGCTCAGGGGAAGAGAACCAGAAAACTGCCAGTCTTCTCTATAACATTTCTCCAATTCTGTGCTTTCCTGGCATTCCCAGAAGGTGGTGCTCTTCTGCCACCTATTCTCTGCAGTTCTAAGATGGTACTGTTCTTTTAATTCTCAACTAACTCTTCTCCTGCCAGGGGCTTGGTTGAAACAGAGGTTGCCAACTGCTTTTAACCAGAGTGGGTTGAAAATTTCGCTCAAATCCCAGAGCTTAGGATCTGAATTCTCTAAACTACAGCTGTAAACTGCACTGGGCCAAGTCCACCCTCACCCCCTTTTTTGTGTCCCCAAGAATTAAACAGTCCAGTTGGGAAAGAGGCGGCAAAATCCAATTAGAAGACAATGCTGTGGCTATATTTATATATGTATAGACTTGGATTTGTTCTAAATTATGAAAGTAAAGCAGCTCATCCAACTTACAAAGGGAAGTGGCAGTTGCAACAAGCAGATCTTTCTGGATGATGGCATAAACAAATTTAGTCCCAATGGATGGACAAGAATTAATCACTTAAAGAATAGGGGTAAAGAATGAGATTCTGAAAGTTTGTATGGGGAAACTAGAAACAGCTCATCTTTAGTGGTATATATATAGTATGAGAAGGAGAGAAGCTAGAGAGGAGACCAGAGAGTGGCTTAATGCTATCTCTTCTCCTTTCTAAGTAAAGAAGGTGGGACTTAATTTCTGTCACTGTCTAGAGACAGAAAAACTAATTGAGGAATACTGCTGTGATTAGGTCTAAGAGAAAGGCTTGGGCTAGAGACTGAAAAGAGACATACTTAAGCATTTTTGGGTTACAACGTTGCTAGCACTATACAAGAGTTATCAAGAGAAGAAACTGGCTCAAGGTAGAAGCTGATGAGTGGAGTTTCCAACACCTGAGTGTGAGTTACACAAGGACTATGTCAGTGTGAAGTTACGTAGAATGAAAACTGAGCTGGTAATAAAGAATTAAAGACAGATATTTTATTTAAAAAAAAATTATTTCATGAAAGTTCCTGGACTCCTGGCTTCTGTTCAGAAGGGCTACATAATTGGTGTTCATTTGGGCCCTCTGCTCTCATGTTCATAGACACAGCCATACAATACATGAGCCATTTGCACTCCCAGCCTCTTCCTCTGGATACCAAAGACAAGGTTCTAAATTCATGAAAAATTTGCCAGATTCATTTGTCAGAGATTATATTCTTAAAAGAAACTAGATAAATGCAAAGCAAGAAATTCAAACTTAGCTAGTCTCTCCTTGTTTTACCCATAAGACATGTCTGCATGTTCTCTATGTCCGTACAACTTCCCTCAAAAAGTTCCAAAAAGTGGCAATTTAGCCAATGATCTGATCTACATATCAATCATAATTTATTGCTCATTTTAGAATGAAAATACTTTGCAAATCTGCCTGTCTTGTCATATCAGTAGCACCAATAACTCTTTATTGAATGCATAAAATGTAGGGAGAATTGTGTTGGAGTCTCACAATAAAAAGGAGCACAAGAAATAAACATTTTAGGGTAAATTAATAATATTCTATAATTCAATTACAAGACCTAAAAAAAGGATAAACATTCTCACTAATTTTATAAAAAATGAATTTGCCACCCTAATTTAGATTAAGCTTGTATACAGGCACTATAATAGAAATAGGCTCTGGACGTGGATCTAGATTTTGTTTTGGTTGTTATTTTGTTTCTTAATTTGATAAGTGGAGACAATAAAGTCTGTCTAATTGGATTATTGTGAGAAGTAAATGAGATGCTATTGGGGGAATTGTCTGACCCTTTCTAAGTGCTCAATATGTGTCAGTTTTTCTTCATCTTGTGCAAATAAAGAACTCAATGAATACAGACAGAAAATGCAATTGTCTCCAAATGCTGCAAGGGATCCAACTGGGGAGTCTAAAGAAGGTAGGAACTGTGGTACTGGTCTTGTAGGCTGTGCCAACTACAGGAAGTAATCCTGCCTCTGCTCGTGCTCCTCGTGGTAATGGATATAGCACAATAAAGGCTTGGAATTCCCAACACAACCGTTATTTCAAAGGAAGTTGCATGAAATGACGTGCTTGATTTAAATTGTCATATAGCTAAACAAGAGTTCATTAAAGGCTGTTCAGGAAAAATCAAAGACATCTGTTAAATTTGGCATGAGTTGCCAACCTTTGCTCTAGGACATGTTTCTTCAAAGTTAGTGATAATATACTTCACTTAAATATAAGTAAAGACACTTTTAAAACTTTGACCAAAAATAAATATGGATTGGTTAGGACAATAACTAGGGAGAAGGAAGACACTAATCTATTTCAACTTTTATTTATTCAACTAGTGCATTTTGAGCATTCGTTATGTCACGTGCTCTTAGCACTGCAGATACAACAATGAACAAATTCTCACCTCAGAATTTAAACCTTTATGAAGAGAGATAGAAAATTAATAAACATATTATGCTTCAGTTGTTATAGAAAAAAAAGTGTTTCATGAAGGTGTGTGAATATATATATACACAAACTGGACAATAAATTTCCAAAACCTATATAGGGAGAATTGTGAAACACTTCTGAGAGAGAAGAAAGTGAAATCAAACAAATGCAAATTACATTCCATGTTCTGAGATTTTTAGTACTATAAATGCCCTATAGCAATGAAATAGCAATTAAATAAGCATAAAATTATAGACTCATTTATATACTATAAATTATATAATATGGTAAGATAAAATAATATATACATTATTTAAAAATATTTTTTATGCTTCAAAATTTAAATTTAAACCTTTCAAGCTACAGTCTTCTAAGACAAAATCAATGATTTTTTTATGCTAAACGTTTTTAAGGTGAGTAGATAAAATAAAATTCTTAGTTAAACTATATAGTACTTATTTTCTTTATTGTTGCTATAGTACTTCTAGTTGATACGTAACCTCAGAATTCCTATATTTAGGAATTTACAACCATCTATGTTTGACTAATTATTAGTCCCTCAAAATAAGCTCTGCCTTCACCAGCAAAATTGGAAGTTTGCGTGAGGAGAATATAGAATCTGACCAAATGAAAACCAGTTGACAGCAAATAAACTGGAACCAATAAGTAATCATCATACCTTATCATTTAATCTTCACAAGAAGAAAGACAGATATTCTGGTCTATTTGTAGACAACAACAACCATTTAAAACCCTGATTTCTATTAAAGGGTGTACTTGGCATTGGGATGTATTGTCATGGCCTAAGGGTTATTTTGTTTCATTACCTTCTTTACTATTTTCTCCTAAATGAAATGAATCATTGATGATAAAGTGTATGTGTGTGAGCGCATATACACATGCATTCTCTTACACACTCCCACATTCACACATCTCTAACACGAGCTGACATCCCTTGGCAATAACAGGATATAATTTAAGCTTTTTAAAGTGAAAAGAAACAGGGTTTTTTTTATTGTAGTTACATATATTTTAAACTGAGATTGTGATTGACCACAAAAATAAAGCATGATTATAGCATAAATTAAAGATATAAATAAAGCTCTTATTTAGAAAGAAAGGCATATACAGCTCTCTATAGACATAAGCAGACTACAGATGTTAAATATCATCCTTCCTCATCTTAGTCTTTCATCCAGATTCAGTTTATTTAATATTTCTTATGCCAAGCATGAAACTATTTTAATAATTGTAGAAGCAGGATAAATGTAAATGTTAAGTAACTTTATTCTATAAAACTATATTTTTATACAGAAATAAATCTCATTTCTGATAATCTCCTTTAAATTATCATTATGTTTTGCTTTGTAAAAGTAATGCAAGGATAGCCTAGGAGAAGAACACTGAAAAGTACAGTAAATTGTAATTCTCCAAGTTCTATATGAAGTTATAGAGTAGTTTTCCTGGTGCCATTAAAGTGTTGTCCCAAATTAGAGAATAGGATTTTATGAACTGTGCACAAGAAAGAGTGCATGAGTGAGGATTCCTTGCCTATTTTTATTTTACTAATTATCAATAATACAGTCTAAAAGTTTAATGAATTCTCAAGAAACCCTATCTGCTAAATTTTAACCTAAAAGACTTAGTATTCAGAAGTTCTGGATTCCATTCTGAATCCTGCCATAAGCTTGCTAAGTGATTCTGAGGCAGTTCTGATTTATGCTCTTGGTGGTGGAGGGATAATGTTGACCACTTACCAATCACACTTGATTTTCTCTCTTGAGTGATTTGAAAACTGGTTCTGAATTGTGTACTACAAATTCTAAATTCTATTATTTGGATTATAATGAGAAAAAAATGGGGTGAAAAGGGGAAGCACATGCTTCCTGTCTCCATCAGGAGGTTCTGTGTTATATCCATATTGTGATGGATGGAACATCTGATACAATTAAGCTCTCTGAGCCTTGGTTATCAGTCAAATAGGAGAAGAGGAGTGAGTATTTTTTGTGCAAAACATTCAGAAAGCACGTGAGGAAAAAAATTCAATACTTTTAAAGTATCAGTCATGCTTTATAATAAAACAAGCTACTTCTTTTGGCTTTCTGTATATGTGTGTGAGAGAGAGAAAGACGAAGAGACAAAGAAAGACGGAGTTAGGAGTGGGAGAGAAGTGAAGCAAAGAGAAATCTATTTACTCTAGAGATAAATATTTCTTCCATAATAGTACACAGCCGCATCACATATGTTAAAATTATTAGATGCTTCTTCAAGGTCCTCTTGTTCTTGTTTTAACACCCTTAAGACCAAGGTCAACTGTCCTAGAAGAGAGTATTTTCAGAAAAGACCCCTAAAAGGTCAGTTTCAGTTTATCTGTAAAAACAACAACCAAAAAAAACCACACAAACACACACACACACACACACACACAAAAACTTGCTGGTTTGAAAGTATTACATACCCCAAAAAAGTCATGTTTTAATTCTGATTCCATCTTGTGGAGGCAGTATTTTCTTTTAAACCTTATTCAGTACTGTAGGTGGGACACTTGATTAGATTATATCCATGGAGATGCGGCACGCCCAATTGTGGGTGTAACTTTTGATTACATGGAGATGTGACTCCACCCATTCAAGATGGGTCCTGATTGGTTTACTGGGTTCCTTTAAAAAAGGAAACATTTTGGAGAATGCCAGAAATAACAAAGCCAAAAGAAACGTCACAGCACAGCTGACAGGGAGAGAACAAAAGACACGGATGTTTGGAGATGCTTGGAGGCCAGCAAACAAAGCCATGAGATGTTACGTAAGCCAGAACCTGGAGAGAGCCAAGGGAAGCCAAGCGTGAAAGCCAGCCCCAAGAAGCAAAGTGAGGAACCCCTATATGGACTGAGACTGAAAGCAACACAGCTCAGGAGCAAGGGACCAGTAGTTGCTAGTCATGTGACTACCCAGCTGACGGAGCTGTTTCTGACTCATCTTCCTTAAGGTAAAGTAACCTCTTGTTGGTGCCTTAATTTGGACATTTTCATTGTCTTAGAACTGTAAACTTGTAATTTATTTAATTATTTAATCCCCCCCCCTTTTTCAGGGGGTGGGGCAGTGTGTGCATGGTCCGGGAATCAAATTCGGGTCTCCTGCATGAACAGTGGGCATTCTAACCATTGAATTACCCGTGCACCCTTAAATTTCCCTTTTTGAAAGCCATTCTGGTTCTGGTATATCGCATTCCAGCAGCCTGCAAACTAACACAATTTCTGGGAGTGATTTGCTCAGGATGCAGCTTTAAGGGCCTTTGCCCAGAAATAGGCGCTGCTGCCTAGAGAACTCTTTCAAATGCCACTCCTTCAAGCAGTGTCTGTGCACCCCTGAGCTCACTTTTGCTTGTACCTCATTATTATACACACTCAGAGCACAGCCGGTCCTGGCTGGTTTATAAACACAAAGGAAAATGATAGCAAACCACTGCTAGAAAGGAAGCTCAGCCATCACGGTAAAGGATCACAAATGGCCACATCATATCAACCCAAACACATGATGTATACTGGGGGATTACCATGTAACAGATATTATCCATACATTTTCATATTTAGTTCTCACAAAAACGATGATTTAGATTATTTCCCTTTTACTAAAGCTGAGAGAGATTGTCTAAGTACATAGAGAGTGGAAAAACCTGAACCCAAACTTTGTTCCAACACCAAAGTATCAAGCCCTTCGTCACTACCATATCCTACCCCCAAGATGCAAGTCAAACTCTATCCTTCTTCTACTGTTCATTTTATCTAAATTTCCTTTTTACTTCTTCTCATCTAATAGCCAACTTTTGACATGAGTGAAAGACATCTGGAGATGTCCCTGACTAAAAGATGCTCTCCACTAATCTCCACCTCCTACTATAACAAATAAGATCATGAACTAGAATATTAATATGGAATTAGAATATTAACATACAAATACTCAAATACACAAATACTTAAAGACCACTAACAAAACATCTAACATTCTATGGTGAGAGATGTGAAAAAGAAAGTATAAATCATTCTTTTAAAACAAAATGTACGATAAAATAATTCATTGAAAGTAATTGATTCGCTTGGTACATTTATGTTGGTCAAGTAAGAGAATTTGGTATCCTAATTTTCCTAAAAATGAGATCATATTTCATAAAGGCATATTACCCTTAAAACATGCTGTAATTACTTATTTGGTATCTTTGTGCATTTTACACTCACAATAAACATAACTTATTATAATTAAGCTTTAATTAAATACTTAAAAATCTTTCCTTTTTCAGTGGTTCAGTGGCAGAATGCTTGCCTTCCATGCGGGAGACCTGGGTTCAATTCCCAGACCATGCAGCACCCCCCCCAAAAAAAAATGTTTCCTTTTTCAAACAAACCTCCCTGAGGATTCATTCTTTATTTTACCCACCAAAAAATGAATTTCCATATGCTCCCCAAACAGTCATTTGACATCTTCAGTAAAGATGACATTTAATATTAAAAAGCTATTTTTTAAATCAATAAGCAAAATGTATCAGAACAAAATGGAACATCTTATCTCTGTGAGATACAAAACAATGTTTTATCTGTCATAATTATGCTCAGATTCACGCATTCATTGTAAAGAAAACATTAATGATGAAATATAATAAAATATTATTTGTTTGAAAATTAGTAATAGACTAAAATACAGACTGGTTTTATCATATTTTCCCCTGACTCATACCTTCAGTCCAGTTATAGGAAACTCTGTTTATTATTTTGAAGATTATTTTGAAAATTATAGGAATAATCAATTTGCTCTTTGCTGTTAATATGGAAAATGTCTCAATACCTTATCAGAATATCAACAGGAACATTTATATAAACTCCAATACATTTCCCACTCCCTTGGAATTTGTGCATATATTTTAAAATGAAGACCTATCCCAAGGATAATTTTGCATATTTAACAACCATTTCAAGAAAGTCTGCAGCATTGGAGACACTGAATAACAGAACCAAAAACTCCAAAAAACTTCACTATTAAAAAAATAAACATTAATGTTGAATCCAGAGCATCTGAAGTTTTTAAAATAATATTCTCCCTATTTTCCAGTAACGTACAAAATTCTTCCATGGTAAAATGTTCAAAAGAAAGACAGAAAAAATGTTGAACTCATGACCTATAACATATAAAACAAAAAGTATGGAATTACAGAGCCTGGTAGTTAAATCAATGGTCAATTGAGCAAGGTATGCAAAGAAATATTCCTCAAAGAATAGTGCATATAAACATATATTTATTTTTTATTTGCACAAATACATAAACTTACAGATGTATATTATATAAACATACACAGTATATTGGGCACATGGAGGAAATGGGGAAAATTATACTTCAATTTCTCGATTTTTATTTGAAAAAGAGTGAGGCAGACAACCAATGTTAATGGATCATCCGAGGCTATTGAGGAATTCTGAGTAGCAAGCATTCAATAATAGCCAATTGTCCTTTGGAAATCTTGAGGTTTACCTGGCAATTAGAGTTTCAGGCCATATCAAATGGGAACAACTTCTACTCTCTCTTGATAATTATTTCATCTAAAATAGTTTCATAATTTCAAATTTCCAGTTAGCATGTATATTTTGATTACTTTAGCTTTATAATTTTAACATGGAAAGTTAAAAATTAAAATTAAAAACTTTGCAAATTCTGTCTTATTGACAGACTCTTTTCCCTCTGGGCTAATTGACTTTGAGGCTACTGTCTTAAAATAACTCTGCTTATGGAAAAACATTTAAGTTTCTACTTCTGATCCAACTAACCCATGTTCACTTTTCTTTCTAAAAGTGGCTCTGCAGAAAGACTCTTTGCAGCATTTCTAGCATGGTGAATATGGAGAGAAGCAAAGGAACAGGGACAGTGTATTCCCACCTGGAGAAATTATACCTCAACACTAAGCTTATTCGCTTATTATGTTTCCTTTCTCTGAGTGACAAATAAGCTCCGGACTTTGGCATTGGCACCTGATGAACTTTTAAAGCAAACGTAGCAGTTGTCTGCCATTTCTTGCATTCAGACCTGTGTAATACACGTTCCTGAAACCAAAAAAAAAAAAAAAAAAATGGGGTCTTTGAAAATAACTGTTCAGAGCCAAACAAGTTCTAAAGATTTAATTTCTTCCTTGTGGAGAAGGATTGTCATTTACAGCAGTACTTGGATGATTCCTGGATCATTTTCTTTAAATGGCATCTTCAAGTGCTATATATAGTAAAATAGAAGTGTTTTCCAAATGGACAAAAGATAAATTTTCCAGTATCCTCATTTTACGCATGTGCTACTGCTGTCTTGTTGTTCTACAAAATACTACCTTTGCCAAACAACAAAATCCATTAAAAAGTCATTCAAAATTCATATCACATTTTTTTGGTATTTTGAATATTTATGTTAACCACTGCATGCCTATGCACATATAAATATGATAGAATCTCATTTAAGGTTTGTATCTGAAAAGGGATAGAGCTAGTCCTATCATTACAGAAAACAAGCTGATCACTATCCCTAAAATACCAAATATTTTTCTTAGGAAGGTTCTGGAGATGATATACACTTCCCCTGTTACAGGGCTGTTACTTTAGATTTTTCTTTCATTCTTTCTTTATTCATTTTATTTCTAAACACTATTGCATTGGACACACACTCTCCCTTATCTTTAATTTTCATTGATGAAGACCGGCTGCACAATCTTGACATATATCTGTCATCTAGCAACGACACAAATAATCTAATATTCTTTTTTCAAATCACTGCATCTCTTTTCAAATCTTCTGCACCTCTTGAAAAAATATACAAATGTAGGAGCAAAGAAGAAGCAAGCAGTAGATGTGTGCGTTTCCTCCCACTAGATTACTAGTGACAAAGAAAACAAAATGAAATATTGATCTATTCTTTTAATTGCGCTTTCTGAGGTTTGCAACCATCCACTTCTTAGGTATGGATAGAGCAAAGCCAAAAATTGATTATCACTCACTTCCAGACCTGAGCTTCATGGATCTTTAATGGTTGACTAGTTAATTAAATACGGTAACAGAATCTTAGATTAGAACTTTCTTCATAATATGCCATTAATAATCCCATTTTTCAACGTAAGAAACATCTGCACAGAGCCACTACAATATTCCTTCTTAACCACAGCATTTCACTCACTGTTTGACAGATCATAAGTAATTTGACCCAGGGGGATACAGATCATCAATTTACACTTTCTTGCTCTAGTTTCCTAGACAATGATGTTTTAGGTTTTTCATCATTCATTTTCTCAAAGAATAAAATGTCCAATCTCTAAGAACTGAAAACTGAAGGGAGAGGAACCCGTGCAGGAAGCTATTTGACTGCAACCATTGAAATATGGGCCCTATGCTGCTTTGCAATTTGCCTTAGTGAGGACTTCTTTAGATTGATAAAATAGCTCAATCTTATACAAAACAGATACTGAACATTATTTTTCCTTGTATTATGTAACTTACTAATAGTAAGAAGGATATTTTCTTAAAAAGACAAACTCTTAGGCAAAAAGTGATCAAACCTCCATTTCTCTTAAGTACAGAACATAAAATGATGGAAATAAATTTTTCTAATAAATGAAAACTCTGCCACAGTATAAGTTTTAATTGGCTAGGAAAACCACCAGGGTGAAGGCAGAGTAACATGGGGTGCTGGCAAGAGAACTGAAGCATAACTTAATGGCATGCATTTTTCAAATCATGGAACAAATAAAATGAAAATTTAAAATATATATGCATTCTTTGGGGTTCTAGATCAAACAGTCTTATAGGTTTTAGAGGGCCAGAGCCAAGTTTGGGACTAGTGTACAGCATGGCATAAAAGCCAATTTTACATGGAATGCCATTCAGGCATTTTTATTCATACTATAAATATATTTTGAGGGTTCTAGCCATTGTATTAAATACTAGGGATAAAGAAATAAATTAAAAGCAGCACCTATTCTTTATGATCTTAACGTCTCTTTGGAGACACAAATATTCCAATCCAGATCAATCTTAACAGCCGCCTCTCCCACACTTAGACCAAGAAAAGTAACCTTTACTGTCCTCTGGCTCCTCACAGTTTCTTCCATTCACAGCTAAGCCTCAGTGAGGAATAATAAGCATTGGCTATCTCTACTCTATGACTCAACATTTACTCTTTCCACCCACCACCCTTAGGCTTTGACTTCTCATCTCACATCCAAACATACCTCCAATGAAATTTCTCTTGTTGATGTCACCAAAAACAAATGACTTATCAAAGTAAAGGATCCTGCTCACTTCTCGTCAGACATGATTTACCAAATTTAATATCAATTTTTCCCACGGTACTACACGTTCTTGGTTCTCTTTCCACATCTTTGACGTCTTCTCATCCCCCTTATAGATTTTTTTACTCTCTCCACCCTTTAAAAATTACTTCTTCTGGTTCTTTGTTGGCCCCTTCCTCTGGGAACGCCCTATATTAACCTATCTATTTTGAGGAATTAAATTATCTCCCATATTCAATGGTATTTTTTTGCTATTAGAACAAGAAAGGACATAGGACTTAACATCAGAAACCCCAGATTTTATTTGTTGGTCTCTCAAGGACACTAGCTGTGATGATGGTGTTGGGTTAAATTTCTTCGGGATCTCATTTCATTCAACACCTTTCAGTTTCCTGATCAGTAAAATGACAAGTTTAGATTTTAAATATTTCTTACATCCTTACATTTTTAATTCTACATTAAGACATTCAGTAATTGATAAATGTAACAGAAAAATCGAGAATCAGAAATAAGAAAGACCTAAAATCTAATATATATTAAAAGTTTTAGAATTCATTAACTCTTCTTTAAAGTCATTGCCAAGTAATTAAATTGACTGATATGCATCCCAGATCTTCATTAATAAACAAAGTACTGGATAATACATTCACTATTCCCACATATGGTTGAGAAAACTGAGGCAAAGAAAGGTCATGAAAGTTGACTAAAGTTAATTAAACAACTTGTGATTACTGTTGAGATTCCAACCCTATCCTAACTCCAGAATTCATGAGTTCCAGCCTCAGGATACAAAGTGAATAAATGTATTTTATATTCTATGCTGTCTACTATCTCCTGGAACATTATTTTCAAAATGTGCCTCATCCTCAGCTTCAATAATTTAATAAGTCTGGACTACTTCAAAAGTTCACTGAGGTAGCTGCAAAACTAAATCCCTCAGTTGTAATGAGTTAGTTCATAGCTTTGTGATTATTGGTCCCAAAGTGATTACTTTAAGACTGAAATTGTTTCCCTCCTCTCCATGTGACCTCATGGAGGTTGAGCTGAAGTGCATCACTAGGGAGTTTATGAAGAAGCTACTCTTACTCAACCTAAACCATATGATCTGATGCTTTTGGTTCTTAGAAATTGCTGCTTCCAGCAATGTTCCTGTACTCAACAAAATTTAAGAAGACACGCAGACACATGTGGTAAACATGAGTTCCACAAAAGTGAACCTTGCTTATATCTGCTTGATATCTATGAAAAGATTCTTATCTCAAATTTTCTGGAAAGAAGGTGTCAGGACAAATTAAACAATACAGCATTGAGTACAAACCTAGACTATACTTAGGATTTCATTAGGAGCTATGTGATATGTAGCCAAAGCATATGGTACAGTCCTAGCCCTCAAAAACTAAAGCTCAAGTGAAGTAATACCACTCTTGAACACTGGCATAACTCATGTCCACCCATACAGATCCAGACAAATTTCCCAACATCTTTTGTGCCTATCGGAAGCCATGAACTAAATTCCACCAAAAGGAATGTGAGAGCAAGTGGTAAATACTATTTTCAGGAAGTGCCTCTCCTTTTTTTCCATATTTAATAGCTGAAATGAGATAATGATCACCAGATCCAGAGACAGCATCTTAGACTGCCAGCAAGCAACCACATATAATGATCCTGGGGTCATTTTATATGATTGATCACATAAAATGATAATGGGGTCACCATGCCAACTCCAGGCTATGCATGTTAACAGGCAAGAGAGAAAGATAAATATCTAAATTAGTTAAGCCCTTTTATTTTGAATGTTTTTGCCACTTTAGCCAAGCCTAATCATAACTAAGACAAATGAAGGGAACTAATACTTATTGATGTTTAGAAGAGTTCTTACCCCATTTTCCCCTTCCCATTTTGTAAAGGAAATAAGGGAAGTTAAGAACTCTTAACTGTTGTTACTTATACCTATAGAGATTTGCTGGCTGTAGTTCATGAGTCAGTGATGAGCAGAGATTAAAACCTCCAAGAAACAGGGCAAGTAGATTCCATCTCCTCTCACCTTCACCCCCATGGATTGGTATACAACTTGATTTTCCCTTCACCATCACTCAACTTTGCCAGATAACAGTGATTCATACTTTAAAAGGAAAATGGAAGTTATCAAATGGGAATCCATCATCTCATCACTCCACCAACAAACCTGCCATCCAACCTACATCTGTACTCATTTTCCTTCCATTTATCTATCTCTTTTTCCTTCCATTTATAATAAAGAAAGTATCTCATCACATCAAAGGACAGCTCTCCTATGTTGCTCTGGATCTCATTCACTTCCATTTTTCCAGGGACTCAATTTTCGAAGTTACATCCTCATTCTCTTACATCTTCAATTTATTAGTTCCCATCAGATCCTTCCCTTCACATCCAAATATACTGTAGAAACTTTTGTTTTAAAAATAATCATTTTCTCCATCTCTATCAGTAACCACCTCCTCCTTCTCAAAAACAAGTTAGAAATTGCTGCATTCTCACTTCTCATCACTCTTCAATACACCAAAATTTTTTCTGTGCCATCCCCACTCTGCCCAAACAGCTCATCTGAAAATCACCAATAAATTCCATGTCTCTAATGCCAATACTTATTTGTCTTGACCACTTAGCAGGATTTTACAGTTAATTATTCCCCCTTCTTGAAATAAATGCTCCTTTTGGTTAAGATACCACACTCTGAAATTTCCTTCTGCTTCTCTGGTCTAAAACTTCTCTGCTTGATTTCTAAATGTAAGAGCTCTCCAAAATCTAGGATCAGCTTCTAACTTCTTACTCTTCTCTATTATTAGCCAGTGACTTCTAACATTTTATCTCCAGACCAAATCTCTTTTGGGAGTTTGTGAAGAATATATCAAGAGTCTGAGTCATATTTCCACTTAAATATACCGCAGGCATATCAAAATAAACACATTCGGGCAGGCCACAGTGGCTCAGTGGCAGAGTTCTCGCCTGCCATGCCAGAGACCTGGGTTCGATTCCCAGTGCCTGCCCATGCAAAAAATAAAAAACATAAAAAATAAACATGTTCCAAAGTAAGCTTCTGCTTCTTTCATGTTTTCCACCTTAGTTAGTAATGCCTCTATCTACCAGTTGTTCAGGCCAAAAATAAGGTCATTCATGTCTTCCTCTTCCAACAAATCCTCCCTCAGATCTGTCCCCTAGTTCTATCTGTTTTACCTCTTAAGTGTATCTCCAAACCTCATCCACTTTTATCTGTGTCTGCCACACTGCCCCAAAGAGTCCTCCTTTTTTTTTTTTGCCTAGACTGCAAAGACCAACCCTATTGCACATCATACTTGCTATTTGCTATTTCCCTCTTTCCAATGTTCTGTTTACTACAACCAGAATGGTCTTTAGATTGGTCATATTATTGCCCTTTGAAAAATCATTCACTTGTTGCATATTTCTCTTGGGAAAAGATGCAAATCCTTCATATGGCTTCAAACCCTACATGTGCTGATCGCAGACTAGCATCTCTAACTTCATCTTGAAGTATCCTTTCCCTCACCAGGAATTCCTAAAGCACTTCACCAGGCCAACTCCAGATTTGCATAAATGCTATTCCCTCTGCCAGCAAGGCTGAATTTTGTATGGCCAAGTACTTTTTAAGCCTAAATATAGTAAAAGGGATCACGAAAGGAAAGATCTATAATTATGAATATATTCAAATTAAAATGTCTCCATTTCAAAAAGACAATAAGCAGAAGTAATAAAAACCTGGAAAATATTGACACAACTTCCCTCAGATAAAGGGTTAACATCATGTAAATCAATAAAAATATTGAGTTCAACTAATAAATAGACTATTTTCCAAAAGGAAATACATTGATTAACAGGCATTAAAAATATCACACTCACTAGTAATCAGAAATGCAATCTAACAAAGAGTGATAGAATTTTTTTATTATTAATTGAAGATAGATACTAAACCTCAAGTTTGTACCATGTGCTAGGTACTTAGCTAAATGCTGAGAATACGGCAGTGATAAAAATAGAAATAATTTCTTCCTTTCCAGAGTCTATACTCTAGCAAAATAGAGACCTATTAAACAAATAATCACATATATTTCACATGTCAATAACAAATTAGCCTCAAATTCTATGTTTTCAATGAACAAAAGTAACATAGTTGGAAATATGATCTATTCAAACCAAATTTCTATAAAAGGAATAAAACCAGAAATAAGGAACCGGTCTCTAAATCCTGTTACACGATATACTTAAATCATCATTGTCTCGTTCATCTCTTCAGCTTTTAGCATCATTTACTTTAGCTTTTTATCTCCGTTTTCTTTTAGCTCCCTTAATGCTGCATCTTCTATTTTCCTTTCTTTCTCTGGCCATTTTCTCTCCTACTGACTCTCCCTTATGTGGTTGTTGTTGAAGAGTGAGGGACCCCCACCCCTCTTGCTCTTCTCTCTCTACAGAACTTGGAAGAGAGCTGTAAGCAGCAGGGACAGAAGAATTTGCACTAGTACACAGGGAACAATGAAGAATTACAGCAGTGCTGAGTTAATTTGGAGTAATAAAGAATTGGGAATATGGCTCCCCACGTGGTCAGTCAGGAAAGACAACGGAAAACTGATAGGAGAGATTTGGGGTTCCAGAACATCCTGCTGAAAGGTCAACTAAAGGAACGCTCTTCAATTCACGTCACTGCTGTTAAATTGTGCTCAAATCTAGTGGACCTCAGGATACATAGGCTGCATTTTAAATGGGTTATGAGGCTGCTAAGTTTAGCTAAAAATAATCATAAGTTTGGTTCTGTTAAACCAAGGATAATCAAAAGAGGCCTTTGGTATTCCCACAGAGTTATAAATTAGAATCCTGGTGGCTAATCAAATCAGCATTAAATAAACATTATTCAAGATAAGGCTGCAATTTTATTCTCCAGAATCAATTGTAACTTACTCTGGTTCAAGGGGAAAAGACCTTGAAGATGACCTAGACTGAGTCCCTCTGTCCCTGATAAGGGGATGCTTTTTATTTTACCCTCAATTGGGTAAACTCTGCAGAGAGAACATTGCTGACTCTACAAGTGCAAGAAGCAGACCCTGACAGAGTTTTAATAAAGAAAATAAAAAATTCAAAATAAATACAGAGAGTATTTGTTTTCCCCACTGGAATACCTGTGTGTTTCCAGAAGAGGGCACTTTAATAACGTTATGAAAATTGAGTTAAAGTGAAAATGAAGGAGTAAAGTATTTAATTAAGGATATATGCTAAGGATCATGCTAAGTGCTAGAGTGATAAAAGAGTATCGAAACTCTCCCTGAACTAAATATCATAGTAATCCTAGTTAGAACAATAAGAACTGAAAACCAGAACAAAATATCTGAGAAAATATTTATGACAACAGTGAAATATAATGCAATACATTATTATTTGACAGTTAAACATTAAGGGCAATTGGTGATTGGTATTGGGATTTGAAAGTAGGGAAACTATTTCAAGATGGGGTGAATAAGTAAAAAGCCTTTCTGGAGAAATTGAAATTTCAGTTACACTTGAATAGATTTAGAATGGTAGAGGGATAATGTAAAGGGATTTAAAAATACGGCCTCTTTGGGGATGGTGAAAACAATGATGCATTGGGAGAAATAAAAAATCTGGCCAGTTGTGGGTTTACTGTGGGTTGCTAAATTAGTCCAGTCCCTTGCTTTTTAATCAAGGAAACACTGACTGGGAGCAGTTAAATGTGTTTTTGCACAGCTAACTAGTATACAGCTGGAATGAAAGCCTGACTTCTAGACCAAACATTTTCTATATTCTGCCACAGGGCTCCAAAGGAAGACCTGGCCCAGACAGTTAACTGTGATGGTGTCAACTTGGCAGGTGATGATGCCCAGTCGTCTGGTCAGGCAAGCACTGGTTGACTGTTGCAGCAAAGATATTTCATGGCTGGTTGGTAAACCAGAATGCTGGTGTATTAAATCATCAGACAGTTGATTGCATCTATGGCTGATTATATCTGCCATCAACCAAGGCATATCACCCACCAATGAGATAATCCAGTTAGCTGAAGACCTTTAAGGAAGAAGACAGACTTTTTCATGGCTTCTTCAGCCAGTGAGTCTCTTCTGCAGACTCTTTACTGGAGCTGCTAGCTTACAGTCTATACTATGGATTTTGGATTCTCATTCCCACAGTGGCATGAGACACCTTTATAAATCTCATATTTACAGATCACTCCTGTCGGTACTGTTTCTCTGGAAAATCCTGACTTATACAGCTTGGTAATGAGAGTGGTTCTTGAGAAACAGAATCTTAAAAATGGATTTTTACAATTGGTTTTCTACTCTGATTAGACTCAGAAGGACTAATGACTGTTTCCAATAATCAAGATGGCATTTACAGTCCATGGGGTGAGTTGGCAAGAGAGATACACAAAATATCACTATTAAATTCTGATAATTGTACACTTACATAAGGCAAGACTCTGGGTAAGAGTGTTTTCTGACATCTTTAGGGAGTTTTGTGGAATGAAGAGGGATAATGATGTTTGCTGATTGTTGTTAGTCACGCTGGGTACAGTGGTAACAGAAAGGGATGGGCTGAAGGCTTCAAATTTGCAACTAATGCAGTACCTATCCTGCAATTCTCTACTTAAGCTTTGCTAAAATCCGCTCTTTATTCTTACAGTTTTCTTAGACTCATTTCATTGTTATTGAACCATCTCTTTTGATCTGACAGCCTAGACTGGAAGGGGACTTGGCTTGTCTACTCCCTCTTTTCCTTTGATAAAATTACTTATTCGTTTCTCTTCTCATCTCTTCTTAAAAGAAGTTTTCTAATGAAAACTTCATTAGATAAAAAAGTAAAGAAAAGAAAACAGAAATGAAACTAAATTAAATGAAAATAAAAAGAGAAAGAAAGAAATTGATACAGTCTCTGAAACCTTCTTCCTTGCCTAATTTCCATTTACAGTCCCCACTCTTTTCAGCATTGGACTTTAATTTAAGGAACTAATATTTCTTAGTTAATACAAGAATCTGTTCTTTAAACCTTGCTATAGATGTCTCTTCACTATGTTAGTTACCTTTCTCATTCTTGGCCTTGGTAAATAGCTTAAACTTGTACCACCTGGCCAAATTTTTAACTAGTTTGTAGGGTCTGTCCCTTTCTGAGATTTGCCCTTCTTTCCATTCACAATGCTTGCCATATATAAACAAAAAACCCATATAAACAAAAAACTGTAAGATGTAGTAAATATGTATGCTAATTTGTTTCCATAAAACATCAGTTCCACTTAATTACTTAAAGCTTCACGTTTTTATACACTTATCACATTTTTTTCTACTTGTCTTATTTACTGTAATCTCACTTGCTCAACCTTCAGTAGATGCTTGGATATCCTATGGTTTCCAATTTCCCATGTGTCAAACTTAATGGAATCAAGTCCCAGGGAATGTTTATTTATGGTTGACTGCCTAAAAGATAAGGCTTCACTGATGATTTCTGTTTTCACTGGATATACTCTGCAGTGAGGTGTTGACTCTGGAGACACATGGCATACTAGGGGATCATAAATAAAGAACATATTTTGGGAATCCCTAAAAAAGTAGGAAAATTAACACCGTCACTTTCAAATAATCCTTTCACTGGCATACCTATTAACATAGAGATGTTAGAAAGGCCAACTGCAAAAGAACATTTTTAAAATAAGGTAGCAAAACAAACAAGATTATTACTGACTAATATTCCTATATTTATAATCCTTACAAATGAAATGAATAATTATAAAACTGACATCTCACTTTCAAATATCATTTATTAGGACACACTATTACCACAGAGATGTTAGGAAGGCCACTCTACCCAGCATAATCACTCGTGCCATAAAATTCAATCAGCAAAAAATTTTGAACACCTACTGGAATCTGTGCTAAATGATTTTTTAATGAGTGTGTAGGGAAATATAAAATTATAAGATGTGTATTCTTTGATTCAGCCTTTATTGAGAGCTATAACTGAAGCCAGAGACTACAAACCTTAATTAACAATTTAACATGGAAACGTGAAAAGAATTGGGAGACTATTGACATAGGGAATTTGCTGTTTCAAAGCATGCATATATCCATTATATTATTAAAAATAAGGAGAATTTTAGCAAATATTTACTTGTTGGTTCCCATCAAACGTATGTTGACTCTTCACTTAATTTGCAGGTTCTAGAAAAACAGTTAATTTGCTAAAGACAAAAAAAGTTTCCATATAAATATTGAAAGATCAGTTTTAATAATTCAGATGTTCCAACAATTATGTTTATGATGGCCCATAATAATAAGCTACCTTAGTCAGTAATATTTCTTTTGAGGGATGAGTTTGTTCCCTTAAAGTTATGAGCCATTTCAACATGAAAGTTTGATTTTATCCACCAGTCTCATGTTAACTAACCAACCTTCTGTAATCACACAATATTTTTTAACTTTCATGCAAATTTTCATAACTTGACTTTACTTATTAGCCAGGGAACAAGAAAACATCTTACCTTGTCTTGGCTTTTCCCTAATTCAAACCACAGAGAATGACTGAAAATGTCTGTGTTTTAAACCCCTATTCAACACTACCTCTTCATAAAGAGGAAGTGATTAAAGACAAAAATACTAGTAGTAAAATCAGAAACATGTAATGACTAGGAAGGGAAGACAGAAATAGAACATTAAAAGGAATATTGAGTTAATGAAAGGCTTCGACCTAAGTTCAAATTTAGGACTAAATGGGAAGTGAGAAATTGAAAATATATGTGGATTGTACTTTTAAGATTATTAAAAGTTCTTCCATCAACTATATAATTTAAATTGAAATGGTTTCATTTATAAGGATTATTAATATAGGAATATTAGTTCATCAATGATGGTTTTGACATTTTTATTTTTTGAAAGGCTCTACCTCAATCCATTTAAACCCTTAGCATATCAGTGTTTTAGGGGGAGAAAGTCTCCACAAAATTGTTGCCATGAAAACAATATATTTGTAAAGTTTATTCAAATATTGCTAAGATCACTTTTTTCAAATTCAATATAGATAAAAAAGATCATTCTTTGCTTACCTTAACATTTTCTACTTTTAAGACACAAGTTTTAATTCTAAGCCAGTATTCTTTGAAATTTATATTTTTTGAAAATTATATATTTGTACTTAAATATTTATTTACAACCAAGAAGTTAGTGAGTAAATACACTTTATAATGGATTTCAGAGGCAACAGCACATACAGTTTAAATTTTTCATCAGATGTGAAATCTGTAACAAAGCTCCTGGTTTCCAAATCTCAAAAATAATCACAACATATGCTTCCTAGGAAAATAAGAAAGTATTTGTCCAGTAAGTGGTTATCTTAAAAGGGCAAGAACAGCTGCCAAAATCATTAGAGATTGGTAATAACGATTTTTTTTTTGAGGGAAAGAATCTGTAATTAATTTTGCATTCACCAGCTGGAGTCACTCTACCCCTGGCCCTCCCCCTAAGAAAGTCAGATAAGGACATGAAGAGCAGAATTTGTTCCCAGACTTAGAAAGAAAGAAAGAAAAATGGTATCATTTATGTAAGCAATACATGCATGCAGAAAATGTGTAACATAAGTAAAAAGTAATTAATTCTAGATCCTTTAATTGCAATATACTCATTAAAGGAATCATAAATGTATGGATTTTATGAGAATCCTCATTAAAGCCTCTTTAATAAGTTAATAAGCCTACATGCCACAATAAGCAATCAAGCAGTGATAAATTGAGTAGGTGTTCTCCACAAAGTATTTGGCCTCTCAATGTAATGAAAAATAAGTTGATAGAGTTAGTGTTAATATCTAGATCAATGCTTCAACTGGGCGTGGTTTTACCCCTAGCCCTCCCTCAGATATTCTGGCAATGTTTTGAAATGTTTTTAGTTGTTACAAGTGGGAGAGAGGTAGGTCACATCTAGTATCAAGTAGGTAGAGGCAGGGATGCTGCTAAAATGCACAGAACAGTCCCTCACAACAAATAATTATCAGGACGAAAATGTCCACAGTGCTGAGACTGAGAAACTCTGATTTAGTTATCTAGAGTCCAATGAATTTACCACTTTATATTTCTCTAGCGACAATTCTAAAGAATCAGAAAACACCAGTCATAATCAGAATGTGCCTAGAGGTTACATAGCCAGCCACTGGACAGCTGGAGGCCAGGTCTGTGCACATTCAGTCCACAGCTCATTTCTCATGCCATGTTGCATCTCTAGCTGCAAAGTAAAAATTATGAAAGGCTACTGTGAAATGGGGAAGAAAGCCATTCAGTGAAATTATAAAAAGCAGTGACATACTCACACAGTATGGGATCTCTGAACACAGCCCAACATCCATGAGAGTTGGTAAATGACACTCACTGTTTCAACAATTTAATTATTTCCATTATTAAATGAAAAATGTCTAACCCTTGATCAGTACTTCAACAGAGCCAAACAATGTAGCTATGTCTTTTATTGCTTTCTAATGTACTTATTAAGTAGGATTATTTTGGAGGCAACTTATAGAAAAAATGCTCTGAAATTATTTTTGAGATAGGTGAATATAGTAGGCCATCTTGGTTTTCACCATCATCACTCATTCACGTTATACTATAGAGTACTATGGTGATTTGATTGTTCTCACTCACTTTCTCAGATAAAGACCAGAGGCAGTGTCTGTACCCTTCATGCTTACACATTGTCCTCACACTCCCAGATTCTTCCCCTCTCTTCTTTGACTTCTGGTTATAAACTAATCATGTCACAACAGTTTAACAAAAAATGGTTTAAAAATATAAACTATAGAGTACTCATTTTAATTTGAAATCAGAACCAGTATTCGTTGAGCTGATTTTTAAAATCATTTTCAAATTTTTCAAAAATAAACTTCATA
>PVIY010002709.1:0-123826 GCA_004026745.1 Myrmecophaga tridactyla | reverse complement strand
TGGAATGACCTTGGGCTGTGGGACCAAGAATGTCAGCTGTCCCTGTCTACAGCTGACCTGGAAATACCTGCTGGCTAGGTGTGGTGTGGAGAGCAGGGGCACAGGGACATGGGATGTAACTTGGGGGAGGGGTGCAGCAGTACAGTGGTACAGGCATGGCATGGGGGCATGGGTGCAGCTGTGCAAGGGGGTGAGGCATAGGGGCAGGAAGAAGCTTGGCTTGCTTTCTCATCCTGGCCTCCCAGTGTGTGCTCCTAGGGCTCTGGACCTCCATATGGAAGGAGTGTGTTAGGCTCTGGGCACTAGCTGGATGGTCTCTATGAGCAGGGAAGGCAAATTTACTGGCTTCCAGGTTCCCCAAGGGCACTCCAGGCTGTGGAGCTCAGGGGGCTGATCTCCTAAGCTAGCTACAGAGCAGGCACTTTCCTGGGCATGGCCTCTTGTCTCCACTGGAGTCTAATTCTCTGTGTCCCAATTCCTCAGTGTTTTTTTCATCTGGGACCTTCCTAATAGTGTAAAAAACCCTCTCAGGTCACTCGCACCCTGGAACTGCTGTCCCAGTTGTTTTTCTGTCACTTTACTAGCTGTTCCTTGGAAGAGAGGTGAACTCAGCCTATCCTATTCTGCAATTGTCCTGAAAGTCCAACTTTGCCAAGTATTTTTAAATGATATTGAGGCAAATCATAGTGAAAAGAATGATCAGAAGGTAAAGAGAGTATCTCTAAAGTGAATTACCCAATAAAGGAAGGTAGATAACCTGAGAGTTTCTTCTCAATAGCAAATGGCAGTCAGATAGTAGCATTTACTACTACATGCTAGTAGTAAATGGCTGTTGACCTAGAAAATTAAACCCCTAAAAAAGCTTTTTGCAGGAGTACAAGGGTAGTTCAGTGGTAGAATTCTCACCTGCCATGTGGGAGACCCAGGTTCACTTCCCACCCATGCACTTCTAAAAAATAGAAAAATAAAGAAAAAATTGAACAAATGACACTGCACTATTGGGATACTCACATGGAAAAATAATTAAATTGACTCCCACCAGACAGTGTTCTAGTTTGCCAGCTGCTGGAATACAATATATCAGAAACAGAATGACTTTTAAAAGGGGGAATTTATTAAGTTGCAAGTCTATAGGAATGTCCAATCTAAGGCATCCATGGAAAGATACCTTGGTTCAAGAAGGCCGATAGTGTTCAGGGTATTTTTCTCAACTGGAAAGGCACGTGGCAAATGTGGCAGCATCTGCTAGCTCTCTTTCCCTGCTTCTTGCTTCACAAAGCTCCTCTAGGGGGATTTTCCTCCTTCATCTCCAAAGGTTTCTGGCTACATGGACTCTGTAGTTTTTCCAAAATGGTTCCCTCTTAAAGGTCTCCAGTAAGCAACCCCACCTTGAATGGGTGGAAACACACCTCCATGAAATCATCTAATCAAAAGTTAACACCCACAATTGTGTGAGCCACATCTCCACGGGAACAATCAAAAAGCTCCCAGCCAGCAATATTGAACAAGGACTAAAGGACATGGCTTTTCTGGGGTCCACCACAGATTCAAACCAGCACAGACAGCATACAAAAAATGTATAAAGAAAAAAAGCTATTTGCAAAAATGAGGGTAAAATTAAATATTTTAGAGGATCAAAAATTGGGGAAGTTTAGAATCAACAGACTCTTGGTAAAAGAACATCTGAAAAATGATCTGCAAGGAGAAGGAAAATTATCCCAAAAAGAAGATCTGGATTACAAGAGAAAAATGGAAAATATGTAGGTTAATCTGAATAAAATTTTACTTCCCAAAACAGTAAAAAAGTGCTTACTTTGTAGAATTAAAAAATCTAAATATAATTAATATTTGAAAAACAATAGCATACATGTTAGAAATGAGATGATCAAAGACTAGAATATTCAGCTTTAAATTGTTCGTAAAAACACTTTGTTTTGATACAGATTGTTTAAACTTAATTGTTATATATGCATAAAATTTCTAAAGGAATCCCCATAAAAGATTAGAAATAGAATGAAACCTCCAAATTAGTAGAAGAAAAAATTGATAAGGGAAAATAATTAAATCCAAGAGAAGTCAAGAAAAGAGAGAGAACCATAGAAATCAAACAGCACAAATTACGGGAATTCAAATTAATGTATGTATGCCAGTCATTATAAGTAAATAGACTAAGGCTCCAGTTAAAAGAAAAAAATCTTCATATTAGACTGCTTTAATTAGCCACATACTGTTTACCAGTATGCATTTATTGTTAAAAAGACACTAAAAGATAGTCAATAAAAAAAAGGTAGTCAATGAAAAGATGGAGAAATACACACTAGATAATTATCAAACAAAACAAAGTTAGGATAGAGGGGTAATATCACAATAGACTTCAAGACAGCAGCAATATCAAAGATAAATATGGTCACTGGCATATAAAATTTTTACTCTACCAACAAAAAATATTTGCATTCTATATACACCTAATAATATAACAAAAATATAAAGCACAAAATTTGGCAATATTGCAAAAATAAAATAAATCCACCAGCACAGTGAGAAATTACATTATACCAATTTCATTAGTTGATTTAAAAGGTAGGCAAAAAAGAGTTACTAAGGGTAAGGATAATTGAACAATGCAATTGAAAAACTTGATCTGATGTGTGTATATATATATTATGCTGTACTCGCTATTTGAGAGTATACATTATTTTCTAACACAGTAATACTTTATAAAAAATACATTATAAACCATATCATAAGGCCTCATCTAATTTCAAAAATCTGTATCAGGGCGGGCCACAGTGGCTCAGCAGGCAGAGTTCTCACCTACCATACTGGAGACCTGGGTTCAATTCCCAGTGCCTACCCATGCAAAAAAAAAAAAAGAAAGAAAGAAATCTGTATCATAAACTGACTGCAAGAAAATTAAATTACATAATAATCACCAAAAGGGGAATTTTTTAAAATCCATAAATTTTAAATTTAAACACATGCCTTAATTACCATGAGTAAAAGAAGAAACCACAATGGAAATTTAAAATACTGAAGTCCAAATTTGAATTAAAAATTGTATAAAGAAAATTCCAGTGTGCAACTAAAGCATCTTCATATTAAGAGACTATTTTCTAGGTTTGAGTGCTTGTATTAGAGAAGAAAGTCTGGAAATGAAAAAGGTGATATAACTTCCTGGGCCATAGAAATGATGAAGAAATTATTGTGAACAACTATGAAGACACCAGTTTGAAGCAGGTGAAATGGTCGCAGTCCCAGAATGATACACATTACTAAAACTGACTGAGGAAGAAATAGTAATCCAAATAGTCTTATAACTGTATCAGTCAAGGTCCGATGAGGGAAACAGGAAAATTTTAACAACAGGAAATGTTTAGAGTGGCATTAAAAGAACTGAAAGAGCACAGGAGGAACGGAGATTGTAACTATAGGCAGCATCTGCTTCTCCTACTACTGAGGGGAAAAAGGGAACAGGTTGTGGTTCTCAGAATGTGACAGCTTGGAGCAGAGGGTGCTGTCCCACCGGAGTGCTGGTATTTGGAGGCACCTCTGCAGATCTAGGACTCAGACAACTGGGGAATAGAGTTCTAGCCTGAGGCTCATGCTGGAATTAGGGGAAAAACCGGAACCAACTGCCACTGCCAAAGTGAAGAAATACTTGGTGTGAAGATGAAATAAAAATTTTAAAAACAAGGCAATTTCGAAAACTGAACTGTAAAGATTACAGAGATATTTTATAGCTATAAAAATTTAATTCTGTGCTTGAATGTTTTAGAGAAGATGCTCAGCCTCAGAGTAGGAGAAAACAATTAAGACCTGGTAAAAAGAAAAAAAAAGAGACATTTTGTTGTTGTTTCTCATAAGACTAAGCAGCAGCTGCTTTTTAAAACAACCTCACACCATGAGTCCTCTGTATGGCCTGGTACCGAAGACGTTTACAATAAGGCTGCTAATGGATCTTTAAAGCTGCACCCCGGTTAAGATGTTTCCCTAAGAAAAATGAGGCCATTAAAAGGAGTTAGCACAGCCGATACGGCGGGGAGGACAGCCCACTGTGTGTCTGTGGACGATGGGCTCTGCCTTAGATTTATTGTTCCCAAGGCTTTTGCGGTAATGTGGAATTCTTTTAGTTTTACATTGCTCCATTTGGTCTACACAAGGTTTTTCAGCCACAGCACTATTGACATCTGCAGCCAGATCATTCTTTGTTGTCTGTAACTGTACTGTGTGTTGTAGGGGGGGTATCAGCATCCCTGGCCTCTACTCACTAAATATCAGTAGCACCCTGCTCCCTCCAGTTGTGACAACCAAAATTGTCACCAGATATTGCCACATGTCCCCTGAGGGATACAACTGCCCTTCGTTGAGAACCACTGGTCTACATCTTGCTAAATTCTTCAGCCTGAGCCTTGATTGGTGAGGTAAGTGTTATGGTTGGAGACAGAACGGGATCCATTTGTGGCTTTATGAGGGGGCGGAAATCCTCTTTTGGAAGCAGTCATAGCCCAGCATGGACCTGGCTCTTTCATTAGAGGAAATGAAGGAAACCAGTGGCTACATCCTAATGGCACTCAAAAAAAAGATGCTACCATCCTTCGCTGAGGCTTAGGAAATGTCACCTTGGAAGGTGTTCTTCCTGTTATTCATAAATAACAGAAGCCCATTTGCAAGTAAGACTTGGACACTCTTTTGGGCACAAGCCCCAACACAAATTAAAGAGTACAGGAAAGGACAGGAAAGTTTTTAATGCCATATTCCACAACTTGACTCATTAAAAAGAATCATGTTAACTGTATATCCTCAGGTAAACATACATTTCAAACATAACACAGCCCAGAAAAGTTTGCTTGTTGTTAATTCACCTGGTGTACACTGGACAACTTAAAAGTTCTGGGTTGAGGATTTTTCTTTAAAACATTGCCGTCCACAAATACTATGTTCATGTCCAAATACTTAAAACGTTTCACATAAGAATATTAATCATGTAGAAGTCTAACTTCTACGTAATTTGTTAATTTCACATTTTAACAAAATGAACTAGATGTTTGTATTGAAAAAACCTATTAATTTTCCACCCTTTCCCTGACTTCTCTAAAGATTAGTCAGAATTTTATACAAAACAGAATTTCTTTGTATCATTTGGAACTTTCTCAAGGTATGGAAAATTAAACTATATTTTGCAAGGCTCATTATCAAAAATCAGTATTTAGGACTGAATAATCTTAGTCAACCGGATGGAAGTCGTTTGCTATTTAAATTTCATTAGATATGTTTGACTAGACATACAATTTAAAATTAAAACCTTTACAATTATTCAGGGCTATGTTGAAAGGACATATAACTTTAGATAAAAAAATAGATAATTTCGAAAAGTTGATTTACATTAAGATTAATTTGTATAAAAGCACTTTAACATTTTAAAACTCCCTAACTTTTTAGTTTAATATGTTAAAATTCAACACTACATGGACATATAAGACAACTTAATACTTAGCCATTTGGGGATAGAATTGTTTTACTTTTCCAATCAAATCCAAAAATTTTTAGCCCTTTCCATCTAGAAATTCATCAATTTGCTTCTGCCTTCCACCTTCAGTACAATTCTGCAATACAGTCTTTGAATACGGTGTGATTTGTAATTTTGATTTTTTTTCATTTCTCTTTCTCCTCTATTTGTAAAATATTAACCACAAAATTATTTTTCAAGATCAACAATTTTAATATCAGATTAAATTTACATGAACTGAATACGTTTACAAAGTTGAAAGGGTCTGAGGTTTCTGAAAGGAATACATGTTTGTCTTTCGTGTCTTTCCTTCTTTTTCCTCCAGCCATAAAAAATCTGTAACCAGAGTCAGCAGGAAAAGGATGTGTTTTAAGGGTCACAGCTTATTCTAAGTGTTATGTACCCTTTACTTTAGCACTTGAGAGGCAAACTAATGCAAAAGAACTGGTTCACAGAAAACTAAACATAATTTTATAAAATGGTTTTAGATACTATCATCTTCTCCATCACTAAAGCAGGTGCTGGTGATAAGATGAAGTTTTCTAGGATATGAGATAGTTGCAAAAACAGAGGCAACTCTGAATACCTTTTGTTCTAGAAAAGGCCTGGAAGGATTCCCTCTAAACTGATAACACAGGCAAGTTCTAAATGATGATGACTTGCATATGCACAAAGAGAATAATACCTACATCCAAACAGAAAGGCCCAAAGCCCCTGCTGTCATCTACCTGGACAGTAGACCTCAGGAAAATAGGCGTCTCTATGTTCGAGCTCCCTAGGCATGTTCCACTACTAAAATGCAGCATGAGCCAGACCTCTCTGAGTCTGCTTTACTTCTTAGGATGTTGTAAGATCAAATGATATAATGCCAGCAACACATATAGTTGGGTCGTATACTTAAATATGGAGAGAAGTGGAGAACCATGTCTGTTGGTGACACCTCCTTCCCTCGCTCCATCATTTCTGCCAGCTCACCCTCTATGCAAATCTAAAATAAAAGTCAAAATATAAACAGAAGCTGAATTGAAAATATTCAAAATTGATTCACAAAACAGTTCCCTGATTGGGGTTAACTACCTATTGACGGACTGAAGTTCATGAGGCACTGTGCTTTTTGACTGCTCTCCTTTTCTTCCCTCTATTGTTATGGTCACAGACTATTTAGCAAAACCAACATCTGAATTAGGAACTTTAGAAAACTGAACCCTGATTATGTGTTTCCAAAAGGAATCCTGCTAACTCCTAATATGGAGCCTAGCTCTGGAATGTAAACAATTAAAATGCAACATCTCCCTAATACCAAGACTCCAAGTGACATTTCCTCTCTTTCTGTTCCTTCCTGCTCTTTGCTCCTGGTAGGGAATTACCCAGCCAGTGACAGTGGCACTCCCCTGTGTAACCCATGCCATTCAACCAGGGCAGCCTGAGGGGAGTTACAGGAGCAGCTGGGCCCTCTATCTGCATGTGGGAGACCACACTTTGACACTTCCACCTACTTACCTGGTCCTTGATAAAACGGTCAATTTCTTCACTTATTGTTCTGTCTCCCCATCAATCTAGAAATGTTAAAATTTCCAGTTAGTTATACCTAAATTTTCATGTTTATATTTTATATTTCATTGTCTACTTTCTCCAACTAACGAACTTAAGATACATCTCTGAAAGAAATTCCAGCCTCTGCCTCCAGAAACAATTATGTTCATAGCAATTTTTATCTCCTTCTGTCACATCATAGAATCTGGACGTTGGATCAATTATAATAGAAAGTTTTCAACCACCTTGAAATTTTCATTTTCTAAGAAATAGTAGACAGAATTGAAGGAATAACAAATTCAGAGTTCAAAATAAAATTTCTGATATAAAGGAATGATTGTAGTCCAGCTATAATTTTTAAAGCCTGTGTTCCAAGTTTTTCCCAATAATATTTGCTTTTAGGATAAGTCAGATTTCATGAATATGTAACGAATGTCAGTTTACCACTAGTTCTGCCATTAAATAAAACTCATGATTATCTCAGAAGGAAACTCCTGTTATGATCCCCCACAGAAATCTGTTAAACTAAGACTCTTAAAGCCCAGACAGGTTTTCTTTCTGTACATATGGTGCCTTTATCTCAGAACAGCTTAGGGGAAGAAAGCCTCAACCCTATACTTTCTCTGACATTTAAATCATCTACATAAAGGAAAAGAAAGTAGAAAATTTGCCTGTTTCTACAATTATTCAAAGAAAAAGGAAAACAAGATCAAGGAACAGAAAATGTTTTGGTCCTCAGGTAAAATTAGTATTCACTGTTTTCCTTTGAACTGTGAAAAAATATAATTTGAAGACATACAAGAATTGAGTTGAATAATGTTCAGACCCTGAGAATTGAATCCAAGAGCATAGGTTATCAGGAGAAGGCTTATTGTAAAGATTCCTAGATTGTAAGCTCTTACAGCAGTCACAAATAGTCCTAATTGTAATGGTTATTATAAATTCTGAGATGCTGAGCTCTTTATGTATGACCTTGTCAGTCTCTGGAACTTTGGGTATCTGTGTGACACCTGAGACTCAAGCCTAGAGTGCTATAGCTATGAAAATCAGCAATACCTATAAAGTAACTGTTAAAAACATTGAAAAAGAGATCAGATTTCAATTAGTGATATGAATGAAGCAGATCTGGTTATGAATAAGGTAAATCAAACTAAAGGGTAAAGGATGGTTTTGACTATATTTTAAAACTTCAACATCTGTGTGAGACAAAGGAAGAGATGTTTATTTGGTGCAAAATTTATATTTTCTGTTGCACACTATCTAATTTAACATGTATGGTCAGTTTATTTGAACACGACAGTCACATAGAACCTTGAATAGGGAGAGAGATCTTGATGGTTTGTATAGGTTAGTTTGATGCCCTGATATATCTCAGAGTAATCTGGGTGGAGAGTAAAATAGTATTTGCAAAGCCACCACAAAGAACTGGGGAAGTTATAGAAATATTAAATTTCCTCCCGTGGTGAATTCCAGACATTCTCACAAGCATTGGAGACTACCAATTTAATAAGTCAAGCCCTAGATCTTGGGGCTTCCCCTTGTGAAACTTATTCCTGTCAAAGAGATGCTAAACCTACTTTTATTCTGCCTAAGAGTTACCCCCCAGAGAACCTCTTTTGTTGCTCAGATGTGGTCTCTTTCTCTCTAAGCCAGCTTGGCAGGTGAACTCACTGCCCTCTCTCCTATGCGGGAAATGACTCCCAGGGGTGTAAATATCCCTAGCTATGCGGGACATGACTTCTGTGTATGAACCTGGACCCAGCATCATGGAATTGAGAAAGCCTTCTTGACCAAAAGAGGGAAGAGAAATGAAACAAAATAAAGTTTCAGTGGCTGAAAGATTTCAAATAGAGTAGAGAGGTCACCCTGGAGGCTATTTTTATGCATTAAATTGATATTTTTAGTTTTTAGTTGACTAGAATAGCTAGAGGGAAATACCTGCAACTGTTGAACTATATTCTAATACCCTTGATCAGTGAAGATGATTGTATAACTATATAGTTTTTACAGTGTGAGCATGTGATTGTGAAAAACTTGTGGCTGATGCTCCCTTTACCCAGTGTATGGACAGATGAGTAAAAAAATAAGGACAAAAAACAAATGAATAATGAGGGATGGGGATAAGGGGCATGGGATGTTTTCAGTGTTCTTTGTCATTTATATTTTTATTCTTGTACATATTTTTTGGAATAATGAAAATGCTCAAATATTGATTGTGATGATGAATACACAACTATATGATGATACTGTGAGCCACTGATTATACACTTTGAATGATTATGTGGTATGTGAATATATCTCAATAAAATTATATTAAAAGAAAATTTTCAAACTCTTAAAAAAAATGGGTTGATAAAAAAAAGAATACATACTCATAGTAAGGTATCCAAAGTTGGCAGGTAGAGTGCCAGTTATATAACAGGTGTGTAGGAATCCATCAGCAAATGGTGAGCCTAAATTCCAGCTCTTGACCATTCCAGAAGGTCTGCCTGCCTGCCAACTCATTATGTGAAAAGGATATTGGTTAGCATGGACCCACTACAGACCCCTGCCTCCCACCCCACTCTCAGCTAAGGGATGGGAAAGGTGGAGACTGAAAAGGGAAGTGGCCTTGATTTCCTGGTTTCTCCCATCCTGAAAAACAATGGATGCCACCAGTCCCAATCAATCAAGGTCATTTATCACACAGCAGTTTGGCTTCAACAATTTCAAGACAAATACCAAAGACTTCAGGTAGTAATTTCATCATATGTTTAGCTAAAAACTGCTATTTCTAGCGATAACTGCATTTTTCAGCTACCTAATATTGAAACTTTGGGGGAAACTTTGGTCTAGGTAAAAAGAGCACTTGAGTGCTAATTTAGCTGGCCCCACTATGACATAGTTTCCATAGATTACCTTCACCCCCAACTCAACAATTCCCTTCTATGAGATATTTGTTACTTTATATGCCAGAGGTACTCTCAGGTAACAAACAGACCTGAATTTAAATACTAGATTCACCACATTTGAGCCATGTGAGCTACTGCATTTCTTCATATCTCTGTGCTTCAGTTTTCTCATCTGTAAAATGGGGCACAACACCAGGCATGACTCCTCACTTAAATTTAGCAAATGTTATAAGTTTTGCTTCCCTATGGGAAAACTAATGCAATAAATTTAGCAAAGTAAATCCAGACACACTTTCCTCATCTCCCTGTGTCCCTTTTGCTTTTTATCAGGATGCTCCCAAACATCCTCCTTTTCCAAGACCTGAATCCAGTCCACCACAAGGCCAAGATTTGTAAGATTCCAAACAGCACCTGGATCAGGTATGTATAAGGAGACAAAGGCCATCTCGCCCTCATTTGCTATTTCCAGCATGCATCCTTCTGTCCTCCCTCCCGAGGGTCCATCCTTTAAAGGTGGGTGCTTTAAGCCTTTCTTTTTTATGGTTAGAAATTTTGAGGTAAATAGAAAAATACACTGTTAACATGCATTTCCTTTCCTTTCCACATCTCACAGGGACAGTTTTTTAATAAATAGAAAGTTCTCCATCTACAGAAAGAAAACAGATAAATGATTTCCAATCCAACAGGAGGTAGAGCCCAGAGCATCACTTTCTACAGTACAAAGGTATAACTTTGGGTAAACCATGACATAACCTGTCTATGCATCTGTACAATGGATATTTATAGATTTTTCCCTTCCTTTGTAGGTATTTAGTTCTTGAACAATATTTAATTTTTTCCATTGTAGCAATGTTTAATTATATATGCCCTAAAGATATACTATCTCTGAAAGTTCACTAAAAATTATGTTGGCATTTTAATAAAGTGTTTTACTGTGTGTGGGAAAGCCACATAGCCCAGAGATGTCAAAGTTAATCTGTCAAAGTTGGACTTCAAGTACATACTACTGGCTCTTTCAGCATAGCCAAAATCACATTAAGTTTAGGAGAACAGCCAAATCCAAGTCTGTAGGGTGGCTGACTACATTGTCAAATTTATTTAATTTTAAATAAATAAATCATCCTCACCAGTCTTTGTTTAGGTACATTTCTTAGGTAAGTTCATGAATGATTTTTAACCTTTCTTCATAATATAATTGTTCTTGGTATATGCAAACCTTAAGAATGAATCATGAGGAATGCATAAACATGAAATTTTATCTAGTTCCTAAGGGGAAAAAATAACAATATTGATACTGCAGTGTTAGACTAATTTTTTTTCCTAAACATAATGTAGAACATCCTAAACTTAAGCTATCATTTATCAATCCTATAAAAACATTTAAAATATCTCATTTGCAGAATGTATCCATTGGGAAGAAAAATTATACATTCCATTGTAACATTCAACATCATTTTTTTCCTACTGCCAAGAAATGAACACAACGTTTACTTTTCACTGAAGCAAACACATAATAATCTCACTCCATCAAATGCCAAACTTGAGAATTATACAACTGAGAGAAGAATTTTCCTTTACTTTGCTTAAAATATACTTCAGTATGTAAGCATAAGCTGACTGGGTAATGTTAAAGCTCCCACTGGTTTATGAAATATGATTATCTTAAAAATGAGTATGAATCTAAAGACCCATATGTTACACACACTATCAGGGATGTATGCCAAAGGAAAAGTAACTCTGAAAAGGAAGGAGATAGAGCTGTGAAAAGAAACCCTAGAAGAAATGGAAACTTTGAGTCAGGTACATATTCTCCTTCCTTGCATTTTCTCCTTCCCTTGGGGCTATGGAAGCTTTGTTGCATGAAACTTTAGCCCAGTTTGGTTGCACTGCGGAGACAATCCCTTCTTGATGAAAAGAAGGTCGAGGAGGAGTGGGCTTTCTTGCCCAGATTAGGGGGCCTAGTCTACTGTGGTTGGTCACAGTACTGCTCTTGCTGCCTATTTGCATACTAATTCAGTTGTGGGGTGGGGGGAGTTTCTGTTCCTATGGTCTCTGGCTATTTAGGAGAGCATGAACAGGAAAAAAACAGAAGAGGACAAAGCAATGAGTCTTAGAGACAAACAATAAAATGTAGAGATGAGCCTTAAACATCCCATCTTCATTCCACAACCTCAGAATATTGCCCAGTCAGAATTTTCCAGTCCCTCCTTCCACTCTCTCCTTGTTGCTTCTAAAGGATTTTGTTCACATGAGAAGCACATATCACACTTTTCTTTGCCTACCTTTCCCAGCAACCTTTAGAATTCTTAAGAGACCATCTCATAAAGTTCATAGTTGTTTTTCCAGTAAATAGAAAAGTGTCTGGCCCATGGTAGCTGTTCAGCACATACCAGAGGAACGAATCATCACATGCAAAAATGAATTAGAATCTGCTTTCATGACCTTCTCCACAGGGCCCTTTGGAACTGGTCTGTACTCCCTGCATGGGACGCTGGCCCTGTTTTGACTGGGAAATATTGACAAACCAAGTGCCAAAGACAACCTTTAACATGAACCCAATCAACAACAAGATCTTTAGAACACAGAGGAAAACCAACCTTCAAAAGAATCTTATCAAGATAATCAGATGCACAGATACCAGCAAAAATTATAAGGTATACTAAGAAACAAGAAGATATAGCCAAGACAAATGTTCAAAATGAATAGTTGAAGGAGATACAGAATTTAGACCAATGAATCAAATATGTTCAACCAAATCTCCTAAATAATTTCAGAGATAACTAAAGAGATCAGTTATTAAGGAGACACTAGGTGTATTAGTTAGGGTTCTCTAGAGAAACAGAATCAACAGGGAACACTTGCAAATATAACATTTATAAAAGTGTCTCATGTGACCACAGGAACACAGAGTCCAAAATCCGCAGGGCAGTCTGTGAAGCTGATGATTCTGATGGAAGGTCTAGACAAACTCCACAGGAGAGGCTCACCAGTCAAGGGAGGAAGAGAGCCTGTCTCTTCTGAATCCTCCTTAAAAGGCTTCCAGTGATTAGATTGAGCATCACTCATTGCAGAAGATACTCTCCTTTGGTTGATTACAAATGGAATCAGCTGTGGATGCAGCTGACATGATTATGCCCTAATTCCATGAAATGTCCTCATTGCAAAAGACAGGCCAGCACTTGCCCAACCAGATAAACAGGTACCACCACTTGGCCAAGTTGACACATGAACCTGACCATGACACGAGGAGAGCATAAATAATTTGAAAAAATATAGAGAAAACAATAAACCTCGTAGACATGAAAGATACTATAAATGAAATTAAGCATATACTAGAGGCACACAACAGCAGATTCAAAGAGGCAAAAGAAAGGATAAGTGAGCTAGAAGACAGAGCAACCAAGTTCAAAAAAACAAAAGAATAAATGGAGAAAAACTGGAAAACTTTGAGCAAGGTCTCAGGGAAATGATGGGCAACAGGAAGCATAAAATATACCTTTCATAGGTGTCCCAGAAGGAGAAGAGAAGGGAAAAAGGTCAGGAAGAATATCTGAGGAAATAAAGGCTGAAAATTTCCGAACGCTTATAAAAGACAAATATGTAAATTCAAGCAGCCCAACAAACTCCAAATAGAATAAATCCAAATAGACCTACTCCAAGACACATACTATTAAGAATGTCAAATGCCAAAGAGAAGAAGAGAATCTTGAAAGCAGCAAGAGAAAAATGATCCACTACGTACAAGGGAAGCCACATAAGGCTAAGTACTACTTTTGCAACAGGCACCATGGAAGCAAGAAGGCAGTGGTACAATATATTTAACATATGGAAAGAGAAAAATGGAATGGAAAAAATATTCCACTCAAGCATATAACTTGGAAAAAAATTGGAATAGTTATACTAATATCAATCAAAATAGATGTTAAATGCAAAAGTGTCATGAGACAAAGGAGGACACTATATATTAATGAAAGGGGAATTCATCAAGAAGAAATAAAATCACAAATATTTAGGCACCTTAGTAAGATGCCCTGAATTACATGAGGCAAACACTGGAAAAACAGAAGGAAGTAAGACACAACTCAGCAATAATAGTAGGAGACATCAACATACCACTCTGTTCATAGACAGAGCATCTAAACAGATCTTCCATAAGGAAACAGAGACCCTAACTAATCTAATAAATAAACTAGTTCTAACAGACACATAAAGAACAATATACCCCTGAACAGCAGGATATATATTCTTCTTAAATACTTAATGATTATTCTCTAGGATAGACCACATGCTGGGACACAAAACAGGCCTTAATAAACTTAAAAAGATTTAAATTATACACAGTACTCTCTCTGAGCATAATAGAATGAAGCTGGAAATCACTAACAGCTAGAGGACTATAAAATTGACAAATATATGGAAGTTAAACAACATACTCTTAATCAGTGCGTCAAAGAAGAACTTACAAGAGAAATCACTAATATTGCTAGATGAATGGGAATGACAACACAACATATCAGAACCCTTGGGATGCAGTGAAGCAGTGCTGAGAGTGAAATTTATAATCCCTAAATGCCTACCTTAAAAAGGAACAAATAGCTAAGATTGAAGACCTAACTGAATGACTGGAGAAACTAGAGTAAGAACAGCAAACTAAGCAGAAGTAAAGAAAGAAAGATTAGAGCAGAAATAAATGAAATGGAGAACAAAAAAATAGAGAGCATCAATAAAATCAAAACTTGGTTCTTTGGGAAGATCAATGAAATTTATAAACCCTTAGCTAAACAAAGGAAAAAAGAGAGAAGATGCAAATAAAATCAGAAATGAGAGGGAGTCATTACCACAAACCCTGAAGAAATGAAGATCATAAGAGGATACTATGAACAACTGTACACCAACAAACTACACAAGTTAGATGAAAATTTCCTAGTGTTCTGGTTTGCTAAATACTGACAGAATGCAATATACCAGAAATGGAATGACTTTTTAAAAAAGGGATTTATTAAGTTACAGGTCTAAGGCTGTGAAAATGTCCAAATTAAGGTAACCAACAAGAGGTTACCATCACGCAAAGAAGGCCAATGTCCATTACATGGGAAGGTACTGACATCTGCTGGTCCCTTGCTCCTGGGCTCCACTGCTTTCAACTTCTGTTTCCTTTAGGGGTTCCTCACTCAGCTTCTCCAGGACTGGGTTTCATCTCTTGGCTTCCCTTGGCTCTCTCCAGGTTCTGGATTGCTTAGCATCTCATGGGAAGGTACATGGTGACATCTACTGGCTCTGCATTTCCAAATGTCTGGGTTTCTGTTGGCTCTGTCAGCTCTGTTCTCCAAACATCTGAGGCTTCTCCAAAATATCTCCCTTTTTATAGGACTCTAGTAAACCAATCAAGACATACCTTGAATGGATGGGTGGAGTCTCATCTCCATCTAATCAAAAGGCCATACCCAACCACTGAATCATATCCCCATGGAAACAATCCAATCAAAACTTCCCATCTTGAGTTATAGGTCTGGCCCTACAAGATTGGATCAGGAATGAGATGTGGCTTTTCTAGGATATGGAATAGTTTCATACTGACACACCTAGAAACAGAGAAACAACTTACACTGACTGGAGAAGAAATAGAAGACCTCAACAAACAAATTATAAATAAAAAGACGGCAACAACAGAGACTGAGCTTGGGCATGGTTAGGGGGTAGGATCAGGTTCTGGCCAGATGCTCCTCTCTCTGGTGTCCAGGCTGCCTGAAGCTGATCCTGACCATGAGCAAAGCTGCAGTGCCACTTGCAGCTGCTGGTGCTGCTGCCTCTGCTGGTGGTGGCCCTGCCTGCGTCCCATCTTGCCACCAACTCCCTTCCTACTGCCCCCTCCTGGGCTCCAGAAATTGATTCCATCTCAAGAAAGCACCTTCTTTGCTCATCCACAAGAAGCAGCTCCTCATCCATTCAAGTTTTATCATGAGATTGTAGCCATTCAGTCACATCTTCAGGCTCCCTTCTAATTTAATTCACTTGCCTTTTCTACCATGTCTGCAGTTACTTTCTCCACTGAAATTCTGAATCACTCAAAGTCATCCATGAGGGTTGGAATCAACTTCTTCTAAACTCCTGTAATTACTGGTATTTCCTCCTCCGATGAACCAAAAATGTTCCTAATGGCATCTAGAGTGGTGAATTCTTTCCAGAAGCCTTTCAGTTGACTTTTCCCAGATCCATCAGAGGAAATCCTCTCTTGTAGTCATGAGGAAAATTTGTTACAATTGATTATAGCACTTTTTTTGTAATTCTATTATTTTAATAGTAGTTATATTTGTTATAATTGATGAAAGATTATTTAAAGTAGTACTATAAACTACTGTCCACAGTTAATGTGTGGGTATTTTTCCCCATGATCCCACCCTATTATTTTTTTCATGCAAGACTATGACTGTTTGAAACTATCCTGTACCCCCAGAAAAGCCGTGCTCTTTAATCCTCATTCAGTATTGCTGGGTGGGATCTTTTTCATTGTTTCCATTGAGATATGACTCACCCAATTGCAGATGGTAACTTTTGATTAGATGGTTTCCATGGAGATGGGTCTCCATCCATCCAAGGAGCCCTTTAAAAGCAACCATTTTGGAAAAAAAGTTTAGAGCCCACACAGCCACTGATCTTTGGACATGCAGAAAGAAAATGCCAGGGAAGCTGTTGAAGAAGCCTCAAGAGAAAGCTAGCAGACATTGCCATGTGCCTTTCCAGCTAAAAGAGAAACCCAGAACATCATCACCCTTCTTGAGCCAAGTAACATTCCCTGGATGCCTTAGTTTGGATATTTTTATAGCCTTGCCTCAATTTGGACATTTTCATGGCCTTAAAACTGTAAACATGCAACTTAATAAATTCCCATTTTATAAGCCATTCTGTTTTTGGTAGATTGCATTCCAGCAGCTTAACAGACTAAAAAAGCTTTTGGTATCAGAGAAGTGGGGTGCTGTGGTTTGCAAATACCAAATATGTTGGAATGGCTTTTTTAAATGGGTAAGGGGAATATTCTGAAAGAGTTGTGAGGAGCTTGATAGAGAAGGCCTAGAATGCTTTGAAGAGACTGTCGGTAGAAATGTGGACTATAAAGATACCTCAGATAAAGCCTTAGGCAGAAATAGTGTATGTGTTATTGCAAACTGGAAAAAAAGCTAATCTTTATTTTAAAGTGGCAAAGAATCTGGCAAAAATGACTACTGGTTTTGGATGGAAGGCAGATTTTAAAAGTCATGAACTTAGATATTTAGCAGAAGAGATTTCCAAATTAAATGTGGAAAGTGCAGCCTGGTTCCTCCTTGCAGCTTATAGTGAAATGTGACAGGAAAGAGATAAACTGAGAACTGAACTCTTGGGTACAAAGAAACCAGAAATTGATGGTCTGGAAAATTCTAGGCTTCCACAAAGAGAGACCCCAGAGATCAGTGTGCCACATGAGGATTTAACCAAACATGGAAACAGTCAGCCCATTTCAGGAAAAGCCAGGATTGGAGATGGAGTTATTTGTAGGGAAACATCTTCATGATCTAGTGATAGATGGTAGTTTCCTAGACCTCATACCCAAGGCAAAATGCAAATCAAAACCTCAATGAGATATCACTTCATCTCACCCACTAGAATGACCACAGTTAAACAGAAAACAAGTGTTGGAGAAGATGTGGAGAAAGAGGAGCACTTATTCTCTGCTGGTAGGAATATAAAATGGTACAGCTGCTGTGGAAGATGGTTTGGCATTTCCTCAGTATGCTAAGTATAGAGTTGCCTTACTATCTGGCAATCCTGCTACTCAGAATATTCCCAGAAGAACTGAAAGCAGGGATGCAAACAGACATTTGCAAAATGATGTTCATAGTGGCGGGATTCACAATGGCCAAGGGTGGAAACAATTCACCCAAAATGTGATATATACATAAGATGGGATATATACATAAGTTGGAATATTATTCAGCAGCAAAAATGAATGAAATCCTGAAACATGAGACAACATGGATGAATCTTGAGGTTATTGTGTTGAATGAAATAAATCAGACAGAAAAGGATAAATATTGTATTATCTCACTAATATGAACTAATTATACTATGTAAAGTCATAGATTCAGAATCTAGAATATAGGTTACCAAGAGATAGAATGAGGCTAGGAATGGGGACCAGTTGCTTAAGATGTGCAGAATTTTTAATTAGGTTGAATTTAAATGAGTGGAAATGGATAGAGGTGATGGTAGCACATGATTGTGAGTATAATTAATGGTGTATGAATGTGATTGATAGGGGAAGTTTAGAGTCATATATTTCACCAAAAGGAAAGCTAGAGGAGAAAGCATGAGACTGTATAACTCACTAAATTTTGTGGTGGATGATGAGTGGGATTAACAGTACAAATATAAAAGATTTCTTCCATGATCTAGGGCAACTGTACTAAACTAATACAAGGACTTAATAATAGAGTGATATATGGGGTAAAATGTCATTGCAAAAAATTATGAACTATAGTCAACAGGAATATATTAATATTCTTTAATAAGCAGTAACAACTGTACCACACCAAGACTGGGGATCAATGACAGGGGAAAAAGGTGTGGGATATTTGGGGTTTTGGTTTTTGTTTTTCCTTTTTATTTCCTTGAAGTAATAAAAAATATTTAAAAATTGATAGTGGTGATGAATGCACAATTATGTGATTTACTCTGAGCTGTTGATTGTATACTTTGGATGGATTGTATGGTTGTGAATATATCTCATTAAAATTGCATTAAAAATGAATTTGACTGCACCTAGAGGGTGGACTCATTGCTTACTTCCCCTTGTATTCCCACTACCTGGCACAATTCCTGTACCAGCAGTGTGTTAGTATAATCTAGTAAAAGTGAGCCTAGACTCTGCCAGCAAATAGCCCTGAAGTTGAACCCCAGCTTTACAACATACAAGTCTTGTAAACTAGGGCAAGTTACTTTACATCTCTGTGCTTCAGTTTTCTCATTTCTAAAATGGGGCTGATAATAGATTAATAAGGTAGCACATGCAACAAAGGCCTTAACACAGTGCAGCCATCTCAGAGTAAAGAGTTTGCTATTAATTCCTCAGGCTAATAGTTGGCTTGAATGTTGATTTAATTTTTAAGGTTCAAAATTGCATGAGAAAAAGGCTGATGTGATAATAAAAAGCCTTGTATGCCTGACACATTATCCATGAAACAGTTATACAAAATGGAATTATCCCAAAACCAAGGGGTATAAACTGATACAGATAAACATCTACTGAGCACAGCTAACTCTAGATAGTCACTGAGCTGGCCCTATTGTGCACATGGTCATCATGCATTGCCATCACCCCCAACTCAATAAATCCTTTATGAAACCATAAGGCTATGAGATATCATATCCCAATTAAAAGCATTTCCCACTTTATATCCCAGAAGCATTCTCAGAGTTTCATACACGGCCCCTTTAGTTTCACAACATTCTTGTGCCAGACAGAGGGAAAAAATGTGGTTTTCATTTTTGTGAATTGAGATGGTTGAAGTTTAGGTTCAGTAATTTGGCCTAAAATAATATTTTTGTAAGGAAATATCCAATTGGTAGTTGGATGTTAATTAGTAGTTGGATAAATATTTATCAGAGTCTCAGTCTACCTTAACTAGCTGGGTATATGTGTGTTCTAGTTTGCAAGCTGCTGGAAGGCAATAATATACCAGAACTGGAATGGCTTTTCAAAAGGGGAATTTAATAAGTCACTCATTTACAGTCTAAGGAAGTAAAAGTATCCAAATTAAAGCACCAACAATAGGTTACCATCACTCAAGAAAGGTCAAAAGCTCAGGAACACCTTTGTCATCTGGGTAGTTATGTGGCTGGCATCTGCTGGTCCCTTGCTCCTGGGCTCCATTGCTTTCAGACTCTGTTCCTGTGAGGGGCCCTCACTTTGCTTCTCCAGGACCGGTTTCATCTCTTGGCTTCCCTTGGCTCTCTCTAGGTTCTGGTTTGCCTAACATCTCAAGGTGCGATATCTGCATCTAAGCATCTCCAAACATCTGTTCCTCTGTTCTCCACATGTCTGCATCTGTATCAGCTCTGCTGTGAAGTTCCTGTTGGCTGTTGGTTCTGGTGGCTCTGAGGCTCCTGGCTGTCTCCAATATATTTCCTCTTTTAAAAGGATTCCAGCAAACTAATCAAGGCTCACCTGGAATGGGTGAAGTCACATCTCCATCTAATCAAAGGTCACACCCACAATTGGGTGTGTCACATCTCCATGGAAATAATTTAATCAAGTTTCCAACCTACAGTACTGGATAGGTATTAAAAGAAATGGCTGCTTCCACAAGATTGGATCAGGGTTAGAACATGGCTTTTCTGGGGTACATAATACTTTCAAGTTGGCACAATGTGGGTTCATCTTTTAATTTCTCTGAGCTTCAGTTTCTTCATTTATAAAAAGTGGGTAATAGCGTCAGCTCTCCTTAACTTACCAACTTTTGTGAGGATCAAATGATCTGGTACGCCTGAAATATTCTTGAAAAATATAAAGCAAATATTAAAAGTTAAATATTAAATCCTACATCTAAGTAAATCATGTTTGTTGCCTCTCTTCAAAAGGATCTGTCTTTTACATCCTTGCCAGGAAATAAGCAAGTGTTGCTGCAGTTTGCTTTGGAGGGATCCTTTTTCCATTGGCTTATAGATCAATCAGTTCTCCGATGATCTAGCATGATTATTTTGATTTAGATAATGAGGAAACTGGAACACAGTAGTGCTCCAAATTTCAAACAGTGAGCTTGTGAGGTGTCTTCTACATGGGGAAACAAAGCCTAATGCTTTTCTGTTTTCTGCAGCAACCACAGAAGTATAAAACCTTTGTATATTCTGAATAAAAGAAATAAACCTAGAAGTGATAAGTTTACACAAATAGGCAACCTATTTTCTCAGAACTGAGTTTCTTGAATATATTTAACCAAGACAAAAAATTACATAAAATTTATATTTATCACAGTAGTATCAAGGAATTGGAGCTTTTGAAACTATATCCTTGAGGGAGGGCTCTCTCTAGAGAGCTGGTGTTGAAATGCATACAGATCTGGCAGAACCTTGTTTTCACACTGCCTTTTCCTATTGCAGGTGGCATCTGAACCAAATTTGGGCTGTGGCTGTATTGTGTCCAGGAAGGTCCCCTATTGTCTGCACACTCAAGTAGGAGCAACAGCGCCTGAGAGAACATGAGGAAATTCCAGCACTATCCTCAGGTCACTAACCAGTGTCGTACTGACAGAGTACTTTGTCGTGCCATCTGCCAGCAGGTCTGCGAGTGGTTCCAGCTTTAAACTGAGATTCGATTTTTCTTTTTTGAATACCAGCAAAGACAACCAATTCATTTACTGACTGATTAACGGTCTGTGTTCAGCTCTGTTGTCAAAGATAATTATTCATACATACTTAATGGACAATCTGCCTTCATTAATGTCTTAAGGATCATTAATAAATAAAAATGTGACTGGATTTCATGCAATTTGCATCTCATAATAGAGGCCTAAGCTAAGTCAACATTTCCCTGAAATAAATACTTAGAAGGGAATTGAGAAAAATAGATTAATTCAACAAATTATAATTTTTCCCTGACGTCAAAAATCACTAGTCTCTGAGAACAGCACAAAAGATGACCCACTGGAATATGGAAAGAAATTATTAGAATTTGTATTTCCTTTTAATATTAAAAAAATTATCCTTGACACATGCTAATATACTGGCTGACCCCTGTGTTCTCACTCTGTCCACATGTCCTATGACAATACGTCAGGAGCTATGCTGAAGACCCCCAGAGCCCCAGGTGGACGGCACCCTCAGGTCTTCATTCAACTTCACAGTAACAAACTCCGAGCGTCTTCCATGTGCCAAGCCCCATTCTAGGTCAGTGGGACACCTCAACAATTCTCCCTTCATAGAAAATACATTCTAATGAGGAGAATGGCTCGGCTTAGAGGTTGTATTAATTATATTATTTAGTTTTAACTAATTCTCATAAATAGGCAAGTGACTTGAAATTATTTCTGCAAAGTATATTTTGAAGAACATACAATAAGAGGGCAAAGTTTTCCTTGAAGAAAAAGATTTCTACGCAGAGCTTCTGCTCCTAATACTAAACCTACATAACTGATGGTCACAGCGATAAGCAGATGTTACAGGAAACCAGTCCCCCAAAGTTCAAAATGAACAAGAACCGTATTCAACACCTGGAATTATATCTGTTTTTGTTAACAATGGACTTTCTCCAATACATATTTTACCTGTTGTGCTGGTTTGAAAGGAAGTATGCCCCCTAAGTAAACCCATGTTTTAATATAAATCCCATTTCATAAAGGTAGAATAATCCCTATTTAATACTGTATATTTGAAACTGTAATGAGATCATCTCCCTGGTTGATGTGATTTAGTCAAGAATGGTTGTTAAACTGGATTAGGGGATGACACATCCCCACTCATTTGAGTGGGTCTTGATTGGTTTACTGGAGTCCTATAAAAGAGGAAACAGTTTGGAGAAAGAGATTCAGAGAGAGCAACACTACGAAGCAGAGAGTCCACCAGCCAGTAACTTTTGAAGATGAAGAAGGAAGACGCCTCCCGGGGAGCTTCATGAAACCGGAAGCCAGGACAGAAAACTAGCAGATGACACCGTATTCGCCATGTGCCCTTCCAGCCGAGAGAGAAGCCCTGACTGTGTTCACCATGTGCCTTCTCACTTGAGAGAGAAACCCTGAACTTCATCGGCCTTCTTGAACAAAGGTATCTTTCCCTGGATGCCTTTGATTGGACATTTCTATAGACTTGTTTTAATTGGATCATTTTCTCAGCCTTAAAACTGTAAACTAGAAACTTATTAAATTCCCCTTTAAAAGCCATTCCGTTTCTGGTATATTGCATTCTGGCAGCTAGCAAACTAGAACACCTATGGGATATAAACTTTCATATGAAGTCATGCCTTAGTATTAAGACAAGCATCCTGAACACAAAACAAGAGAAAAACTTCTATATTTTTTCAGCAATGTTTAAAATATGCAATCTTTGAAGCTCACTTGTTATTTATATAACTTACAATTCCTTCTGCTTCATCTGTAAGAACTGATATAAAAAATGAAATTTATTAGTCACATTACATGAAAGCATGAAGCACAATTAGAGCTTAGAACTAACAAATGAATATCATGACCTTGAAATTGAACAAATGAAAGGGGGCGATAATTACCACTGCAGCATAGTATTCAATAGTGCATTCATTCCTTTCAGAGCTTTGTGAGGAAACTTTTTTCGGTTGGATGTCCCTGAAAACAATCAAAATAAACTAAATTTAGAACAAATTGGACATTCAAAGTGTAATATAAAGATGTGTTAAATCGAAATTTTCAACTATGAAGTGCATTCAATCATTTCATTCTTATTAATATTTAAATGAGAAAAAAACAGTTTTTCTACCATTAATGAATAAAATATTGCTTTAAAATACTTATTTTTTTATCTTTAACTCATTAAATCTATTTTGCCTGTTTTATAACACATCTAGTATATTAATCATGATACTCCTTGCACATAATTTACAAATAAAAGAACAAACTGGTGTTTATAAATATGTGTGTGTGTGTGTATTACATACAACTTTGTTTTAACTTTTGGTATGCAAAATTAGAAAAGTTTTGATAAATTTGCGTATCATTTTTGTCTGCCGCCAACTTTAGCTGGGTATTAGATCTTTAAGTGAACTCATCCAGTGCCAGGGCTCTGAATGTCAGCTAACCACTAACAATTCCCAAGTCAGCCCCAAGCTCTCCCCTCAGCTAGATTAGCTATCCAACTTGAGAAAATCAACTGGTTGTCTAATAAATCTCTCAAATCTAGCATGCCCAGAAGAAGAGCTAGTGATTTTTTCCTGCATGTCTGTTTCTCCCCTACACTTGCCCCTCCCTCCTTAACTACACCACCCAGTCACTTAGGCCAAAAACCTAGGACTCTCCTTTAAGTCTTTTATTTCCCTCAATTCCCATATCCAATCCATATCAAGGGCTCTTGGTTCTCCTTTCAAAGTAAATTTCAAACCTAGCATCTTCTTTCCAACCTCTTACCCAGCGCCTGTTCCAAGCTACCATCATCTCTCACCTGGACCAAGGCAGCACCTCCTAAAAGTTCTCACTGTTGGCCCTTGGTGATGTCTACAGATGCCCTGTGGGGGGTAAAAAAAAATCCTACACACAAAGGAAACTAGTTTCAGAAAGAGACTTCTGATAGCTTGTTCAAGTTTCCTGGCTATTTCTACTTGTTTATTTCATAGAAAGGTATATAAAAGAACATCTGTAATTTCAAAGTACTAAAGAACTAAGAAAGTGGGTCTCTACCCCCACAGCACATTCTTTCTTTCCACCCTGCATGCTAGACATTGGAACTATTTAAAATGTATGGATACATTCTCAGTTTGTGCATTTCCATGACATTCTCTAGAGTCCCTTTCCACTGAGCAGATCATGTCTCTGCCCTGTTAGAAGTTCCTCAGGGACTTACTGAGAGTGAAATCCAGGCTCCTGTTGGGGGTTCTGGCCCTATAGATCCTGGACTGCTGTCCTTACTACTTTGCCTCCCACCCCTCACTCACTCTGCTTCAACCTCACTGCCCTTGCTGCATCCTAAATGCACAAAGCATAGGCCTCTTCAAGATCTTCACACTTCCCTTTCCTCTGCCTGAGAGGCTCTCACCCTCAGAGTTCCACCCCAATTGCCCTCAATTATCAAGTTTCTTCTGAAATGTCACCTTTGCAGGGGGGACTTCCCTGACCACCAACATAAACTAGCATTCCCTCATCATCTCCCCATATCATCATTCTCTATCCTCTCACCCTCTTTATATTCTTAAAAGCCTTTGTCACTACTTGTAATTAGTTATTGGTTTACCTTTTTATCATCTAAGTCCACCGTTAGAATGAGAGTAGAGACTTTTGGCCGCTATATCAGCACCTAAAACAGTGTCTGGCATATCATATGCATTTAATGAATGTTATCTGAATGATAATATAGATACCTGTTAGTAGATACCCTCCTATTCTGAAACAGTCTCCATTTAAAGCCAATCAAGCTTGAATAAGCTGAAGCCTATTTGAAGTGATCAGCGTGTGTGATGAATATAAAGATGGGCTGCCTAGAAGCCCCTTCCAAGAAGGCTTCTGTCCTGATGGTTGGGAGTGCTGCCAGCAGACAGCCTTGTGCTTAAGAGTTTGCTGCAGCTGCAGATGGACACACCAAAGTCAAGTCTTTCCTGGGGTAGCTACATCCAAAGACCAATGGAGGCAGGGGTGGGGGGAGCCAGGGGTAGGGGTAGGCAAGGACAGTAAAAAGGCACAGCCATTTCATTCCAAGGGGGGCCAACTCTGAAGGGCCGTCTTCACTCCAGAGCAAGCCATGGCATTGGTAGAGGCTGTCCTCAGATGTCTCTCAGCTTAAATTTCCCTGTGCCCATGCCTGCTTCCCACCTGACCCTTCCACAGGTGTTGCTTTCCAAATGCTCTCTAATGAACAGCCTACTCACTGAACTCCCAATTCTGCAACTGCTTCCGAGAGAATCTATAACATGTATAAGATAAACACAAAAGACCACATTCCAATTTGTTCTCTTGTGCTATAGCTGACCACATGTAGTTGCATCAGCTTTGGTAAAAGACCGTAACAAATGACAGCCCCGTTGGTCATTCCACAGTAAGCGCTGGCATTCTGTCCAGGCTGAGACTAACCATGTGATCTGCCCTTGTAAATGCTGGTGTGTGGGCTGGAGAGTGCTGAGGTGTAAAAGACCGTAACAAATGACAGCCCCGTTGGTCATTCCACAGTAAGCGCTGGCATTCTGTCCAGGCTGAGACTAACCATGTGATCTGCCCTTGTAAATGCTGGTGTGTGGGCTGGAGAGTGCTGAGGTGGTGGCTGGCTTTTACACCCACACCTAGGAAGTGTTGACCATGTCCTCTGGGGTCTAGGGATGTTTTTGATTCATGAATGTATTATATTTGTTTTAATACTATATTGTCTAACCCCTAATTTGTGAGCAGGAACTAAATAAAGCAAAGGATTTACTCTTAGAAGTTTTAAGTACTTCATGGGAACGAATCCACAAACAAAAAAAATTTTAATCAATATACACATATGATATGAGAATTATTGTAAAGTTGTAAGATTAACTATCAAAGAGAACAATAGAATACATATGCCATGTCCATAAGAAAAAAGTTGATAGTATGCTGAGAAATCGCTTTCCATATATAGAGAATGAAATAAGAGTTATAATTGAAAAATTGTCAGTTTTAAAATCTAGGGAATGGCTTTTTGATATATAAAAATTGGTACCAGACTACTCAATGGGACTTGTCTGAGGTGGGGGCTGTGAACTAGAGTTGCCAGAGATGGGACTGTCCATAAGTAGTGAGTGCCAGTAAGAATGAACGAGGATGCAAACAAACAGTAATCAGACATTCAGACTACAGTTAAATACACACATGTCCTGGCATATAAAATTAGTTTGTTCTCCTATTAATCAGTGCCAGCTATGAGGGCTGTGCCAGATACAGGGCTTCAAGTCTACGCTGGCATGTCATAATAAATTGGGAGCATCTTGAGGGCAGGAGTAATGCTTTATTCATGTCTGTACCCATTAGGCATCAAATGTTTGATATTCAAGAAAGGAGATGTTAAGCACCCCCAACAAACCGACTGCTTCATGATTTACTTCATGATATACTCAGTCCTGTATAGCTAATTGTCTAAATTATCTAATAGCTATTAACCGTCTCCAAGAAGAAATAGATAGCTCACATTCAAATCTGTTTTTGAGGTAGGAGAGCGGGTTTAATATTGAATTGTAATTTTGTCAGTGTGCTAATATGTGTTAGGTATGATGGGTTAATGTGTTATGTATGGTGAGTAAGCAGATATATGCTTTCCTTAATTCCTCATTCTATACTATTTCATCTATGTATTTAACTGCATATTTCGTGATCTCTCCAAAAAGCGATATATTTTTATGTTTTAATAATTTGCCATAGATATATTTAAAAGAAATACAGATTATGGAAGAGATATTTATAACAACAAAGAGATAAGTTTGGGTTTAAGTCTTCATTTCACATAGAAATTGATAATAGCATTCTAATGCCCAGAAGTTTCCCTTATCCTTTATAGTTATAGTATATATGATATAAAATATATTAAATCTTAGGTAATTACAAAAATCCCTCTCACATTTTCTTAGATGGAGAAATCTGACATGTGTGCATCTCTTTGCCATGGAGGTTTTGTTGCAGTAAAAAGGTACAAGACTGAAGTTATTGGGGTGGATCCAAGATGGCTGATTAGAGAGAAGCTAGGCTCATATTTCTCTCCCAGTAAAATAACTAGGGGTCAGGCAGAAACTGTCCATAATAACAGATCTGGGACTCTGGAGAAGGGGATAAGGGAAGTGCTATCGAACACCCAAGAAAATAAAGGAGGAAGAGACAGAGAAGCTCTAATCCTCTGCAGCCCAGGCTCCTGGTGCCATTCCCCCACTCATGGGGCAGAAAACATCTGGTTCACCAGTCTCTGACCAGTGGGGAACTCTAGACTGAAAGGGCAGTGAAGGTCTATTCTCCCCCAAAAAGGACAGGACATTATCTAGCACTGTGCCAGTTTCTTGCTGGCCAATTTGAACAGCTGGGACCACCGACATTTTAAACATGTCCCCATCAGGTCTAGCCATTGCCTGAAGATGACAGGGAGCATTTCAGCCTTCTGAGGGCTATGGGGGAATAGGTTGCCAAAGGGCATCATCTGCTGGCAGAAAAGGAAAGTGTACCCCTTGGGGAGCAGAATTAAAAGGTTTTTAGGTATCTTTACTTGACCACCTCTCTGGGGCCCTATGGAGCTGGTTTGTACCCTACTTTGTGGGTTCTTACTGAGCCCAAGTTGGGTAATACCAGTGAACCAAGTGTCAAAGAAGAGCAGTAACACAAATCCAGTAAACAACAAAAGTTTTGACAAGAGAATCTGGACTTCAAAGCAAAGTCACCAAGATATTCTGATGCCCAGACATCAGCAAAAAATAATAAACTGTATTAAGAAACAAGCAGATATGGCCCAGGCAAAAGAGCATATCAAAAAGTTGAAGGAGATACAGAATCTGAAACTAATCATATATGTTCAAACAAATATAAACAAATTCAACAAGATAGCTAAATAGATAAAGGATGTTAAGACACTAGGTAAGCATAAAGAAGAATTTGAAAGCAGGCAAAGAAAAATAACAGATCTTATGGGAATTAAAGGCACACTAAATGAAATTTAAAATACAGTAGAAGCACATAGCAGCAGATTTGAACAAACAGAAGAAAGGATCAGTGAGCTAGAAGACAGGCGTCTGAATTTGAATAGACAAAAGAACAGATAGAGGAAAGAATGGGTAAAATTGAGAAGAGTCTCTGGGAAATGATCAAAAACATGAAGTGCATGAACATAAAAAAGCATCATGGGCATCCCAGAAGACGAGAAGGGAAAGGAGGCAGAAGGAATATTTGAGGAAATGATGGCATAAAACTTCCCAACTCATGAAAAGCACTGATACACAGTTCTAAGAAATGCAGCATACCCAAAACTGAATAAATCTGAAAAGATCTACTCCAACTCACATGCTAATCAGAATGTCAAATGCCAAAGAGAAGAGAATTCTGAAAGCCCCAAGAAAGAAGTGACTTATAACATACAAGAGATGCCTGATAAGACTAAGTTCTGATTTCTCATCTTACACCATCTCATCAGACACCATGGAGGCAAGAAGGCAGTGGTATGATATATTCAAGATCCTGACTGAGAAAGATTGCCAATCAAGAATACTCTAGCCAGCAAAAATGTCCTTTAAAAATAAGGGAGAGTTTAAGATATTCATAGATAAACAATAGCTTTCACCAAAAGACCTGCACTACAATAAATACTAAAGGGAGTCCTGAGGCTAGAAGGAAAGAAAAGGAAAGAGAGGTGAATATAGAAATGAAGATTATCAGTAAGGACTACTAAAGGGGTGAAAAGAGAGACAAAAATAAGATATGACATATAAAACCGGAAGGATAAAATGGTTGGTTGAAGTAAATACTCCTTTTATAGTAATAATATTGAATGTTAATGGATTAAACTCCTCCCAAAGACACTGACTGGCAGAATGGATAAAAAAATATATATATGAGCCATCTATATTTTGCCTTTAAGAGACTCACCTCAGATCCAAGGATACAAGCAGGTTCAAATTGAAAGGCTGGAGAAAGATATTCCGTGCAAACAGTATCACAAAAAAAGCTGGGGTAGCTATACTAATATGACAAATAGACTTTAAATGCAAAAATGTTATAAGAGACAAAGAAGGACATTATAAAACAAAAATATATGCACCTAATCAGGGTGCCCAAGAACATGAGGCAAATGCTAACAAAACTGAAGAGAGAAATAGATGTACCTACATAATAGTTGGAGACTTCAATACACCACTCACATTAATAGATGGAACATCTAGACAGAGGATCAATAAGGAACTAAAGAACTTGAATAATTTGTTAAATGAACTAGACCTAACAGACATGTACAGGACACTGCACCCCAAGACAGCAGGATATCAAGTGCACAAGGATCATTCTCAAGGACAGACTGCATGTTGGGTCACAAAACAGTTCTCAAATTTTAACCGATCAGAATTATATGATGCACTTTCTCTGATCATAATAGAATGAAGTTGCAAGGCAACAACCGGTGGAGTACTGGAAAACACACACATTTCTGGAAGTTAAACAACACACTCTGAAACAATCAGTGAGTCAATTGCAAGAGAAGTCAGAAAATATCTTAAGATGAATGAAAACAAGAAAGCAACATATCAAAACTTATGGGACACAACAAAGGCACTCTTGAGAGGAAAATTTATAGCCCTAAATGCCTACATTAGAAAGGAAGAAAGAGCTAAAAATCAAAGACTAACTGCACACCTGGAAGAAATAGAAAAATAACAGCAAACAAATACCAAAACAAGCAAAAGAAAGAAAGATTAGAGCAGAAATAAATGAAATTGAGAATAAAAGAATAATATTAGAGAGTTCTTCCAGGTAAGGCCGGAAACACGTGTCACAGTTTAACCAGCAGAGCTTAAAAATGTAAAGCAGGGCAGCCTAGCCCAAGCAAAACTGATCCAGGCAGCTGCCAGTGTGAATCTAACTGTCCTGCTACTCATCTGTCCCCTAGCAGGGCTGTGAGCTCCCCGAAGGCAGGACTGCAGCATTTGCCCCACAGCCCCTGGGCAGGCACTGAGCTGCCAATCAGAATGTTTGCCAAGTCTGGGGAGTACATGCAGGGGCATTTGGAGAGTTGGGAAGATGGCTGAGGTGGGCTTTGGGCTCAGCCCTCTCTCTGAATCTAAGTCCCACAGGCTGTACTGCTGGGTCAGATGACCTGGGGCACCAAGGCTGGTGCTGCCACCTGGGACCTCCTGTCAACAGTGCCTGCTGAAGCTCAGTTTTTCTTCTCTGTTAAAATGGACTGTCTACAGCTGCAGAGCAGGTGATGGGCACAGAGGTGGACTGACAGCAGGAAGGGTTATGGTGACAACAGCCAACAGTCATGGGACTATTCATTCAAGGTAGGCCCTGAGCTCAGTGCTCTCCACCTCCTTCTCCACGTTTCAGTTGGCGACATGGAGGCTGTAGAATCACAGAGCTGGGATATCACCCCTGGTGGCCAGACCCCAGTGCCCGAGCCTTCAGCACTGGGCTGGGCTGGGTTGTCTCCTGCATGCTTCACTGTTGTTATGGAAGAGAAGCATGGCATCTGTTTCCTTTCAGCCCTAGTAATCTGGGACCCCCCTTATTGAGCAGCACTGACCAGTAGGCAGGTCCTCCCTAAGTTCTTTGTGTCCTCAGGCCTGGGGTCCACCATGCAGGTGACTTACAGGCATCAAGGCCATTCATTACCATATGCAATAGCAGCATTACTGAACTGGGGTAGAGGTTTGCTGGTAGTGATGTGAAAGCTGATTCTGAATTTAACAAAAATGTGTGATAAGCCCTACAGGGCTACAATCACTTTGGAAAACAACCAGGCCAGTTGAGAAGTGGTGAAGATGCACATCCCATTGAGCCACCAATTGTACCTGGATGGTTAACCCCCAGCCAAGCTTCTTAAGTGGGGTCCCTGACCAAGCAGCAGCATCCCCTGGGGATCTGTTAGAAATGCACATTCTCAGGCCCCACCCTGATCTGCTGAGTCAGGAACTCTGGGAGTGGGGCCTGACTGCCTGGGCTTTAACAGGTTCCCAGGAAATGCTGGTGCCCCCCCCCCATACACAAACACAATAGGTGACAACCTCTGCCCCTGGGCATCCAGAGACTCAAATAAGGATTTTCATAGATCTTTTAGTAATCATCAAAACAGCAAAGAAAAAATAAAGGAAACTACCCAAATGTTTATCATTGAGTGAATGAATAACTGTCTTGTAATACATGAATTCCAAGTACATATGTTCACACAAATAAAGCTTAGAAATACTATTGTGCCAAAAAAGCAAGTGGTAGAAGAAAACATATTTATAGAAAATTTAAAATCTCAATCATTTGTCACTGAAACTACAGAGCAATTGGGGCCTGGCACTGCCACTGGAGTGCAAATGGGTGGGCCACTTTGGAAAACCATATGGCAGTGTTTACTAAAACTAAGCACATGTGCAGTCCAATACCTGCAATTGTAGTTCTGGGGAAACTCCCAGAAGAAATGAGCTCATGTATTCTGTAAAAGGAGTGTATGGGGACATTTGGAGCAGCAGGATCTGCTATGTTTAAAAGTTTAAAGAACCCAGCATGTGTCAATAGTCTGAACAAATAATTGTGATATAGTAGACAATAGAATACTATACAGCAAGGGAAAAGAACAAACAATCTCTACATGCTACTTATCTGAATCTGAGGCATTGTATTAAGCAAAAGAAGCCAGACACATACTTTTCTGTTCATACTCAACATGGTTTCATTTTTACAAAGTCATCTATGACAATAGAGATCATAGTAGTGGCCCCCTTTGGGAGGGGCAGGCATTGACTGGGGGGCTGCATGAGGAAGCCTATTGGGGTGCTGGAAATATTCAGGAATTTAGTCTGTGTGGTGGCCACTTTAGCTTTTGTAAAACTATATCAGAACACATTTAATATTTATACACCTTACAGTATGTGATTATACCTCAATGAATAAAGGGGGGAAACATGAAAAACTAAACACTGTTTTGTTTTGCTATACATACAAATATAATAAAACTAAAAAATGCAAGGAACAGGCCGACACCAAAATCTAGGGCAGAGGTTATTTCTAGGAGCAGGAAAGAAGAAAAGAAGATGGGATGGGTAAGGCAGGGGAGCCCTCACATGTTTCCAGGCATTGGAATGTTCTATATGAAAGCTGGGGTTCATTTTTATTACTATTCAATACATACTTTTTGTGTTCTAAAAAAAAAAACAAAAAGAGAGAGAGAAAACTGAACAAATAAAAAGCTGGTTCTTTGAGAAGAACAAAATTGACAAGCCCTTGGCTAGACTGATGAAGAAAACAGAAGATGCAAATAAATAAAATCAGAAATGAGAAAGACATCATTGCTACTGCCCCATAGAAATACAAAAGCTCATTAGAGGACATTGTGAACAACTGTGCACCAACAAGCTAGAAAATTTAGGTGAAATGGACGATTTCATAGAAACACATGAACAACCTACACTGACTCCAGAAGAAATAGAACACCAACAAGCCAATCACAAATAAAGAGACTGAATCTGTCATCAGAAACCTCTCAAAAATAAAAGCATAGGACTAGATGTCATTACAGGTATAGTCTACCAATCATTCCAAGAAGAGTTGATACCAATCCTGCTCAAACTCTTCCAGAAAGTTGAAGAGGAGAGAAGGATACCTAACTCCTTCTATGAAGCCATCACCCTAATACCAAAATCAGACAAAGATACTATAAGAAAGGAAAATAATGGATAAATCTTTCTAATGAATATAGCTGCAGAAATCTCTGACAAAATACTTGCAAATTGAATCCAATGGCATATTAAAAGAATGATACACTATGATCAAGTGTGTTTTATTCCAGGTATGCAAGGGTGTTTCAACACAAGAAAATTAATGTAATTCACTACATTAACAAATTGAAAGGGAAAACCACATGATCATCTCACTTGGTGCAGAAAAGACATGTGACAAAAATTCAACATTCCTTCTTGATAAAACACTTTGAAAGATAGAAATAGAAAGTAATTTCCTCAGCATGATAGAGAGCATATATAAAAAAAACTCATAGCTAACATTGTGGTTATTGGTGAGAGACTGAAATGTTTCCCACTGAGATTGAAACAAGACAAGGATTCCCACTGTCACCACTTTAGTCAACATTGTACTAGAAGTTCTAGCTAGAACAATTACACAAGAAAAAGAAATGAAAGATCCAAATCGGAAAAGAAAAAGTAAAACCTTCACTATTTCCAGACGACATGAGCCTATGTGCAGAAAGTTCCAAAAAATCTACAACAAAGCTATTAGAGCTAATAAATGAGTTCAGCAAAGTGGAAGTATACAAGATTAATATGCAAAAATCAGTAGTAGTGTTTCTATATACTAGTAATGAGAATCTGGGAGGAAATCAGGAAAAAAAATTCCACATACAATAGCAACCAAAAGAATCAAATACCTAGGAATAAACTTGACTAAGGATGTAAAGGATCTGTATTCAGGAAACTACATACAATTTTAAAAAGAAATCAAAGAAGTCCTAAAGAAATGGAAAAACACTCCATGTTCATGGATCGAGACTAAATATTGTTAAGATTCAATTCTACCCAAATTGATTTACAGATTCAATGCAATTCCAACCCAAATTCCAAAAGCCTTCTTTGCACAACTGGAAAAGCCAAATACCAAATTTATTTTGAAGAGTAAAGGACCTCAAATAGCCAAAAACATCTTGAAGAAGAAAAATGAAGTTGGAGGACTCTTACTTCCTGACTTTAAAACATATTGCAAGGCTACAGTGATTAAAACAGCATGTTATTGGCATAAAGATAGACACATTGGTCAGTGGAACCAAATCCAGAGATCAGAAACAGATCCTCATATCTATAGCCAGGTGATTTTTGACAAGACTGCCAAGTTCCTCTAACTGGAACTGAGCAGTCTCTTCAACAGAAGAAAGAGGATCCCTATTTTATACCTTATATAAAAAGGTATAAAATATTTTATACCTTGCTTACTTCAAAATGGATCAAAGACCTAAGGGTAAGAGACAGTACCATAAACTCCTAGAATAAAATGTAGGGGAATATTTTCAAGATCTTGCGGTAGGAGGTGGCTTCTTAGACCTTACTTCCAAACCACAAGAAATGCAAGTAAAAATAGATTAAGAGGACTTCCTCAAAACTGAATATTTTTGTATTTCAAAGGAACTTGTCAAAAGGGATAAAAGGCAACCTAATCAATGGGACAAAATATTGGTAAATCATATACCTAATAAGGGCTTAATATCCTGGATGTACAAAGAGATCCTCCAATTCAGTGATAAAAAGACAAAACAATGAATTTAAAAATGGGTAGAACAGCATGACAAGCAAACTCACTGCCCTCCCCCTCTCTACATGGGTCTTGACTCCTGGGGTGTGGACCCTCCTGGCAATGTGGAACAGAAATCCTAGAATGAGCTGGGACTCAGCATCATGGGATTGAGAAATCCTTCTCGATTAAAAGGAGGAAAAGCAAAATGAGACAAAATAAAGTGTCGATGGCTGAGCGATTCCAAAAACACGTCAAGAGATTATCCTGGAGGTTATTCTTATGTGTTATATAGAAATCACCTTTAAGGTGTAATGGAGAGGCTGGAGGGAACTGCCTGAAAATGTGGAGCTGTGTTCCAGTAGCCATGTTTCTTGAAGATGATTTACAATGATATGGCTTTCACAATGTGACTGTGTGATTGTGAAAACCTTATGCCTGATGCTTTTATCTACCTTATTGACAGATGAGTAAAACATATGGATTAAAAATAAATAAATAATAAGGGGAACACGTTAAAATAAATTTAGTACATTGAAATGCTAGTGATCAATGAAAGGGAGGGGTAAGGAGTATGGTATATATGAATTTTTTTCTGTTTTTTTTTAATTTTTTTTCTGAATTGATGCAAATGTTCTAAGAAATGATCATGATGATGACTATACAACTATGTGATGATATTGTGAGTTATTGATTATATATCAAGAATAGAATGATCATATGGTAAATATGTTTGTGTCTGTATGTTATGTTTAATAAAACTTTTTTTTTAAGTGGGCAGGAGACATGAATAAATTTTTTCCAAAGAGGATATACAAATGGCTGAAAAGTACATGAAAAGATGCTCAACATCACTAGCTAGTAGGGAAGAGCAAATTAAAATTACAATTTTAAGTAATTAAGATGGTGGCTTAGCGAGGTACAGAATTTAGTTCATCCTCCAGAGCAACTAGTAAATAGCCAGGAATAGTACAAAACAACTGCTGGGGCCAATATCAGTGACTGGACACACAGTGTACACCAGTCTGGACGGGATGGATCAGCTGTGATCCCACCCAGAACTGTAAGTCCCCCAAGCCATGGAGGCTGGTGCCCCACCCCCACAGGCTGGCTCCCAGTGGGGAAAGGAAAGAGACTTTACTAGCAGTAGGGGCTGAGCTCAACCAAGCTCCAATTGTGGAATTAATTAACAAATTCTGACTACTGAAAATAGGCCCACAGCTCAGATAAACCTTGAATAAGAGCTAAAGGTACTAGGAGTTTTTATCCCTGCACAGAGGGGCCAGGGCTGATGGGCAGAGGGAGAAGAAGTTTTTGGATCAGACAGCACAAAATACTTGAAAAGGGCTGGGCCCTTAAAAAGGGGGTGGGGTGGGGGCACATAGAACCTGGAGATACATAGAGCAACATACCAACCTAAGCTCTTGATTAACAAACCCAAGGAATGGGGGCCCTGCTCTGAAAAGGATTTTTTTTTTGCTTTGTTTCTAATAACTGCTCATTAGATAGAACTGCAAGTCTTCTCAGGCTCCAGCTTCCCCAGGCAAGGGTGGAATGAAGCTTGTCTGAGAGACAAGGAGGCTGGTCAGGTGAAGGGAATTAATTCCCTGGAGGCTGTGCCTTCCCCGGGAGAGGGGTAGGGCCCAGCTCAGGTGGAATCCCTCCCTCAAGGAATTCAGAACCCAGGGACTGGAAAACTGAAACAATTAGAGCCAGCTTACTACCTCTTCTCTGTACCAACCTCACCAACAGCAGGGAGAGTCTGCTGAAGTTAAAGGCACTACAGGCAGACAAGTTCCACATACTGGGCAGGACAGAAAAAGCACAGAGTATAGAGGCCTCATAGTAAAGTTTGACAATATGCTGGGTTTCATCCTCAGGGAAAACTGATGCAGATGACTCTTTCCTTCTAAAAGGAGGCCAGCCTGGTCTGGGAAAATCTGATTGGGTCTATAATACCTAAGTAGACCTTTCTAAGAAAAAAAAGGCTCCATATAGTCAGGGCAAGAAACAGGGAAACAAGAACTGAAAATTTCTGATCTGTTAAACAAAACCTATGCTAGAGTTATTGAATAAGCGGAATTGAATGTCACAGAACAGATAGAGAACAAAGCCATCCAGCAAGAAAAGCCTAGGTAAAAGAGTGAAAACACTCTCCAGAATTAGGGAAATCAAATGCCTAGATGCCAGCAAAAAATAACAAGTCATAATAGGAAAATTGAAGATATGGCCCAGTCAAAGGAACAAACCAACAATTCAAATGAGATAAAGGAATTGAAATAACTGATTCAGGATGTTCAAACAGACATGGAAAATCTCATCAAAAATCAAATCAGAGAGTTGAGTGAGGATATAAAGAAGGCAATGGTAAACAAAAAGAAGAAATCGAAAGTGTGAAAAAAACAAATCACAGAACTTATGGGAATGAAATGAAGTGTAGAGGAGATTAAAAAAGACAATGGAGATTAAACAACAATGTTGGTTTGTCCAGAGTGATGCCCCAATGAATCCCAGAATGATTTGATCAGTGACTGGAAAAGTATTTGCAAGCCCCCTTCGGGGAATGGTGAGAGCGGGGAGAAATTCAACTTCCCCAAGTTGAATTCTTGATATTCTCACAAGCAGTGTGTGTCAATGGCTGAGAGATTCCAAACAGAGTCGAGAGGTTATTCTGGAGGTTATTCTTATGCATTAAGTAGATATCACCTTGTTGTTCAGGGTGTAGCAGGGTGGCTGGAGGGAACTGCCTGAAAATGTAGAGCTGTGTTCCAGTAGCCATGTTTCTTGATGATGATTGAACAATGATATGGCTTTCACAATGAGACTCTGTAAATGTGAAAACCTTGTGTCTGATGCTCCTTTTAGCTACTATATCAAAAGAAGAGTAGAACATATGGAATAAAAATAAATAATAGGGGGAACAAATGTTAAAATAAATTTAGTTTGAAATGCTAGTGGTAAATGAAAGTGAGGGGTAAGGGGTATGGTATGTATAATCTTTTTTTCTCTATTATCATTTTATTTCTTTTTCTGTTGTCTTTTTATTTCTTTTTCTAAATCGATGCAAATGTTCTAAGAAATGATGAGTATGCAACTATGTGATAATATTAAGAATTACTGATTGTATATGTAGAATGGAATGATATCTTAATGTTTTTTTGTTAATTTTTTAATTAATAAAAAAAGTTTAAAAAAAAGACAATAGAAACCTACAATGTTAGACTTCAAGAGGCAGAAGAGAGAATTAGTGAGCTGGAGGACAGAACATCTGAAATCTGACAAGCAAAAGAAAATATAGGGAAAAGAATGCAAAAATATGGGCAGGGACTCGGGGAAATGAATGACAACATGAAGCATATGAATATATATGTTGTGGGTGTCCCAGGAAGGAGAAGAGAAGGGAAAAGGAGGAGAAAGTCTAATGGAGGAAATTATCACTAAAAATTTCCCATCTCATATGAAAGACTTAAAATTATGGATCCAAGAAGTGCAGCATACCCCAAACAGTATAGATCCAAACACACATAATCCAAGAGACTTACTAATCAGAATGTCAGATGTCAAAGGAAAAGAAATAATTTTGAAAGCAGCAAGATAAAAGCAATCCATCACTTACAAGGGAAGCCCAATAAGACTATGTATAGATTTCTCAGAAGAAACCATGGAGGTGAGAAGACAATGGTATTATGTATTTAAGATGGTAAAAGAGAAAAACTGCCAAACAAGAATTCTATATCCAGCAAAAATGTCCTTCAAAAATGAGGGGGAAATTAAACATTTTCAGACAAAAAAAAATCACTGAGAGAATTGTGACCATGAGACTGGTTCTGTAAGAAATACTAAAGGGAGCACTGGAGGCAGATGGGAAAAGACAGGATAGAGAGATATGGAGAAGAGTATAACATTGAAGACTATCAAGAAAGGTAAAAGGAGAAAAAGATTAAATATGACATATAAAATCCAAAAGGCAAAATGGTAGAAGAAAGTACTGCCCATACAGTAATAACACTAAATATTAATGGATAAAACTCTGCAATCAAAAGACATAGATTGGCAGAATGGATTGAAAAAATAGGACCCATCTATATGCTGTCTACAGGAGATGCATTTTAGATCAAGAACAAACATAGGTTGAAAGTGAAAGGTAAGGTTGGGAAAAGATATTTCATGCAAACAACAATAAAAAAAAAGCAGGAGTAGCTATACTAATATCTGACAAATTAGACTTCAAATGTAAAACAATTAAAAGAGACAAGGACAGTATATATTAATAAAAGGAATAATTCAACAAGAAGACATAACAATCATACATATTTGTGCACTGAGCCAGAGTGCTCTAAAATACATGAGACAAACACTGACATGAAAAATAGACACATCTACCATAATAGTTGGAGACTTCAATTCCACACTCTCATCAATGGATAGAACATCTAGACAGAGGATCAATAAAGAAACAGAGAATTTGAATAATACGATAAACGAACTAGACTTAACAGACAATTATAGAACATTACACTCCACAACAGCAGGGTACACCTTTTTCTCAAGTGCTCATGGACCATTCTCAAGGATAGACCATAAGCTGGGTCACAAAGCAAGCCTGAATAAATTTTAAAAGATTGAAATCCTACAAAACACTTTCTTGGATAATGAAGGAATGAAGTTGGAAATCAACAGGCAGAATGCCAGAAAATTCACAAATATATGTAGGCTCAAAAACACACTCTTAAACAACCAGTGGGTAAAGGAAGAAATTACAGGAGAAAATCAGTAAATATCTCTAGGCAAATGAAAATGAAAACACAACATATCAAAATTTGGGGGATGCAGCAAAGGCAGTGCTAAGAAGGAAATTTAAGGCCTTAAAAGCCTATATCAAAAAAGAAGAAAGAGCAAAAATTGAGGAATTAACTGTTCACTTGGAAAAACTAGAAAAAGAACAGCAAATTAATCCCTAAGCAAGCAAAAGCAAAGAAATAATGAAGATTAGAGCAGAAATAAATGAAATTGAGAACATGGAAATAATCAAGAAAATCAACAAAACCAGAAGTCAGTTCTTTGAAAAAAAATCAATGAAATTGATGGACGCTTAGCAATGTTGACAAAAATCAAAAGGGAAAGGATGCAAATAAATAAAATCAGAAATGGAAGAGAAGACCATAACCACTGGCCCTGCAGAAATAAATAAGGCAATGAGAGGATACTATGAATAAGTTTATGCTAATAAACTAGACAACATAGATGAAATGGACAGCTTCCTAGAGAGGCATGAACAACCAACACTGACTCGAGAAGAAATAGACAACCTCATCAAACCAATCAAAAATAAAGAAATTGAATCAGCCATTAAGAAACCCCCAAAAAACAAAAGTCAGGACCAGATGGCTTCATACGTGAATTCTACCAAGCATTCAAGAAAGAACTAATACAATCCTGCTCAAATTCTTCAAAAAAATTGAAGAGGAGGGAAGATTACTTAACTCATTCTATGAAACCAACATCACCCTCATATCAAAGCCAGACAAAGATACTACAAGAAAAGAAAATTACAGACCAAATTCTCAATGAATATAGATGCAAAAACCCTCAACAAAATTCTTGCAAACAGAATCCAGCAGCACATTAAAAGAATTATACACCCTGACGAAGTGGGATTTATTCCAGATATGCAAGGATGGTTCGACATAAGAAAATCAATTAATCTAATACACCATATCAACAAATCAAAGCAGAAAAACTACATGATCATCTTGATTGATGCAGAAAAGGCATTTGACAAAATTCAACATCCCTTCTTAATTAAAATATTTCAAAGGATAGGAATAGAAGGGAACTTCCTCAACATGATAGAGGGAATATATGAAAAACCCACGGCTAACATCATCCTCAATGAGAAAAACTGAAAGCTTTCCCCCTAAAATCAGGAACAAGACAAGGTTGTCCACTGTCACCATTGTTATTCAGCATTGTGTTGGAAGTTCCAGCCAGAGCACTTAGACAAGAAAAATAAATACAAGGCATCAAAATTGGAAAGGAAGAAGTAAAACTCTCACTATTTGCAGATGATATGATAGTATATGTCAACTCCCCCCCCAAAAAAAAAATCCACAGCAAAACTACTAGAGCCAATAAATGAGTACAGCAAAGTGGCAGGTTACAAGATCAACACTCAAAAATCTGTAATGTTTCTATACACTAATAATGAGCGGTCTGAGAAGGAAGTAAAGAAAAAAAATCCATTTACAATTGCAACCAAAAAAGTAAAATATTTTAGAATAAATTTAACTAAGGATACAAAAGACCTATACAAAGAAAACTACAAGAAATTTCTAAAAGAAATTGGAAGGGCACACCATGTTCATGGATTGGAAGACTAAATATAGTTAAGATGTCAATTCTACCTAAATTGATTTATAGATTCAATGCAATACCAATTAAAATCCCAAAAGCTTACTTTGCAGAAATAGAAAAACCAATAACCAAATTTATTTGGAAGGGCAGAGTGCCCCGAATAGCTAAAAATATCCTGAGAAAGAAAATGAAACCAGAAGTCTCACACTACCTGACTTTAAGACGTATTACAAAGTTACAGTGGTCAAAACAGCAGGGTACTGGCATAAAGATAGATATACTGACCAATGGAATTGAATAGAGTGTTTGGATATATACCCTCTCATCTATGGACAATTGACCTTTGATAAGGCAGTAAAGCCAACGCATCTGGGTCAGAACAGTTTCTTCAATAAATGGTGCCTAGAGAACTGGATATCCACATCCAAAAGAATAAAAGAGGATCCATATCTCACACCTTATAAAAAATTAACTCAAAATGGATCAAAGACCTAAACATTAGAGCTAAGACCATAAAACTTTTAGAAGAAAGGTAGGGAAATATAAAACTTGCAATAGGAGGGGGTTTCCTAGATCTTACACCAAAGCACAAGCATTGAAGAAAGAAATAGATAAATGGGAACTCCTCAAAATTAAACACTTTTGCGTATCAAAGAACTTTGTCAAGAAAGTAAAAAGGTAGCCTACACAATGGGAGAACAACATATCAGATAAGAGTACCCAGAATATACAAAGAGATTCTTCAACTCAAGAACAAAAAAGACAAACAACCCAATTAAAAAATGGGCAAAAGACATAAACAGACAATTCTCAGAAGAGGAAATACAAATGGCTAAAAGACACATGAAAAGATGCTCAACTTTCCAGCTATTAGGGAAATGCAAATCAAAACCACAACGAAATATCATCTCACACCCACCAGAATGGCCATTATCAAAAAACAGAAAACAACAAGTTCTGGAGAGGATGAGGAGAAAGAGGCACACTTATCCACTGTCGATAGGAATGTAAAATGGTACAACCACTATGGTAGTCACTTTGGCAGTTCCTCAGGAAGCTGAGTATAGAATTGCCATATGATCCAGCAATACCATTGCTAGGTATATATTCAGAGGACATGAGGGCAAGGACACAAATGGACATTTGCACGTCAACGTTTACAGCAGCATTATATACAATTACCAAGAGATGGAAACAGCCCAAATGTCCATCAACAGATGAGTGGTTAAACAAGCTGTGATATATACATACGATGGAATATTATACAGTAGTAAAACAGAGTAAAGTCATGAAGCATGTAACAATGTGGATGGACCTTGAAAATGTTATGCTGAGTGAAATTAGCCTGAAACAAAAGGATAAATACTGTATGGTCTCACTGATATGAACTAATATTAATGAGTGAACTTGGAGAATTTCAGTTAAGAACAGAGGTTATCAGGAGATAGAAATAGGGTAGAGATTGGGCAATTAGATCTGAAGGGATACAGATGGTGCAACAGGACTTATTGTAAAAATTCAGAAATGAATAGCACAATACTACCTGTTTGTAGCATAATAATGTAAGTACACTGAATGAAGCTGAATGTGAGAATGATAGAGAGAGGGGGGCTGGGGCCACACATGAAACCAGAAGGAAAGATAGATGATAAAGACTGAGATGGTATAGTCTAGGAATGTGTAGAGTATACAACAATAGTGACTAAATGTACAAATTAAAAAACTTTTTTGCAATGAAAAAAATTACAGTGAGCTATCATTTCACACTTACTATAATGGCTGCTTTGAAAAGAAACCTGCAAGTTTTGGAGAGGATGTGGAGAAATAGGAACACTTATTCACTGTTGGTGGGAATGTAGAATGATATAACTGCTGTGGAAGACAGTTTGGCAGTTCTTTAGGAAGCTAATATGATCCAGTGATCCCACTATTCAGTATATACCCAGAAGAACGGAAAGCAGGTAAGTGAGCAGACATTTGCCCACCAATATTCATAGTGGCATTATTTACAATTGCCAAAAGATGGAAACAACCCAGGTGTCTACCAGCTGATGAATGGATTTTAAAAATGTGGTATAAATATATATTTTTGATGACCCATCAGTAAGAAATTAGGTCATGTCACATGTGAGTACATGGGTGAACTTTGATGCCATTATGTTGACTGAAATAAACCAGACACAAAAGGACAAATATATATGACCTCACTAATATGAACTAAATAACAACTTGTTAACTCAGGGTGTTAATATCTAGAACACAGGTCACCAGAAGATGGAATGAAGGCAGAGAATGGAGCACTGATGCTTAATTTGTACAGAATATGTAATAAGGTTGATTGTAAATGTGTGGAAATGGATGAAGGTGATGGGAGCACACCGTAGTGAGTGTACCTGACAGTGATGGTACGTCAGTGCGATTGTGGTTGAAAGGGAAAGTTTAGGGTCATGGATGACACTAGAAGGAAAGCCGGAGGGTGAAACATGGGACTGCGTAACGTAGGGAAACTTCTTCAGGATGAAATGTCCTAGGACTGATAGTGGTGCTGGATACACAACTCTGAAAATATAGTAGAGGACAGTGATTGTGTACTTTACATGGATTGTATGATATGTGAATTTAGCGCAATAAAACTGCTTCTTTAAAAAAACTTTCAAAAATAAAAGAAAAAAGAGTAGAGATATAAAAACAGAAAGCTAAGAGAAGACCATAGACATAAAGAAAATATCAGAAAGGGGCAACGTGAGGGAGTTTAAAGAACATTTTTCATTGAGAGAAGGAAAGAAGAAAAGCGCACATTTGTCTAATTTAGAAATAAGTTAGGAGAGAAAGGATTGGGGAAAGGTTTTTAAACATGATGAACTCTTAACCACCTCCCTTACTTTCTCAATAAAGTTTTAATAAATATTCATATTATGTCATTATGTTTAGATTGGGTCAAGAGGGTAGATTTGGCATGTGTGTTTCTAATCCCTCTTTAAAGTATCATAAAATATGTTTAAAGATAAAAATTCATAGCAACACTGGTAGAGTCTCAAATTAATATTCAAGAATTAAAAAGTGATAGATGATGCCAATACACAGAACTGAGTGAAGAGGGAAATCAGTAAAGGATTAAATTCTTGACCTTTACAGTGAGAAGATAGTCAAGAATGCATTCAAAACAAGAAAAGAAAAACATAAGTTTCAACATGTGCTTCAAAATATTATAACAACCACAGAGGTAGGCAGATTAAAACTGGAATGCATGTTACAAAAGCCTCCTGAACCCAGCCTCCTTCTCTCTCTGGATAGAGTACTCAACCCATGTAGTTTCTTTCTTTAAGGCTACTTCATGATAAAAGATGGTTGCTGATGCTCAATAGATTATATCCTTATTACAGACCAAATGAAGAAAAGGCAAAAGAATGAAAAGGTACAAACCGTTCAGTCCGTTAAACTTACTGTATGCAGCTTTCCCAAAAGAACTATGGGAAGGAAATAGACACACCATTAAAGGACTCTGAAGAGGAGAATGAAAACTGCTTTTTTTCTCCAGCCCTACTTTCCTGGTATCTCAGAGTTTTGGTGAAACTTCAGGTAGACCAATCCTGACGAGGGAGAGATGCCCCTGCCTTGTGTAGAGGCTAACCTGGGCCTGACCCAAGTCAGAGATAAATAACAGCTCAGCAGTGCTGAGAAGCTCGCTCAAGTAGGCAATCCCATGTCTACCCAGTTAGATTCATTTCATCCTTTCCCCCTCGACTTTATTTTTTACACATGGCACAAACTTCTACAAAATTTCTCTCCAGACACCATTCACCAAAGTAAACCTAACTAGAATTCATAACCAACCCCTTTCCAATTACTGTTCACTGTGTTTGTCTGTGCTTTGTCTAATTAGCATGCTATTCCTGGTCCCACAGCTTGCATAATGGAGAAAAGATTGTGCAGATTGCTGTTTTTACCAGTTTTAATTTCTATTTAGTTAAATCCTTTCCTTGTTTTTGTCTGTCCTAACATTTGTAGTTAAAGGATTACAAACCATTTCTTGATTGTTTTCTTTCCTTTTAATTGTCTCTTTTAAGGTTTTGTTGACCTTATCTCTACTAGCTAAACTTGATTCCACATCCCCACCAAACAATGGGTATCCCTAAAATTCCTCCCTGATTTCCTCCTCTCATAAACAGTTCCCTCTTAACCTTTCTCTATGTAAATGCATATAGAAAGATTCAGAAAGCTATGCATCAAATTCAACAGTGGTTACTTCTGAAGAGAAGACTACGATAGGGAAATGGGGTATAATGGTAAAAACTCTCACTTTTTACTGAATATTCTTGTATATATTTATATTGTTTTCATTTATTACAGTGGACATGTCTTTTTGTGTTATATTTTTAAAAATAGAGTAAAAGATTTTTTGAAATTTGCATTATCTTTCAATGCTTTGTTTTGGGGGAAAGTTTTTTGCAGATATTTATTTTCCTTTTTGTTTCTTTGTTTTTAAGTATCCATAGAACTGTCTTCGAGTGAGGCAGACAGACCGGCAGGAGGTGAGGGCTGGGAACAGGAGTGTGGTACCTGAAATCCACAGTCATATACTTCTCTAAATATACCACCACAAAGTGAGTCACAAGACACCCTTACCTTGCCTGACAACATACTTGATTTATGGAGCAAGCAAAAACAAATCCAGGCTGACACAAGCTTTGAAAGTTGTTGGAAGACAACCTCAAAGTCAGAGAGAAATTTTGAAAATTACTTTGAAATAATAATTCAACTTTTGGAGAAAATATACTTTCCATGACTTGATATTTCAGGTAATCAGAATACCTAAAGTTATGTGAATTCAAATGGAAAAGATCGATAAACTTCCACACAGAGTTGAAGACTAAGTGTTAGTTTTCAAATGAGCCTGCATAGACGTACATTTCTTCATAGAGTCCTACCCGAAAGGGGAGATAAACCTTGTGTCCCTTTGCCCTGAAAGGTTCCAAGTCTTTGCTCTCTGCCTGAGAGAGGATACTCCAGATCCCCCAGAGCCTAAGCCTCTGCAAGTCATTAAGCAGATTTTGTACCCACTGCTAGAAGCCACCTCTTATGATAAAAATAGAGAAATTCAGTGGCAATGTGGTACAGAGATGGTAGAAGGAGGTGTTGAATCATGGATGGCACACACTACTAAAAGGCTGTGCTCATGGCAGACCTCTCTAAGAGAAACGATAAAGGCTAAACAGGAGTTGGCAGGATCCAGGACTAAGAATAATATATAAGCTTACATTTGCAAAGACCTTTTCTCTAGAGCAGAATGCTAGCCCTCAAAAGAGTGTGAAATTTTATGTCATAAGATAAAGGATTTATATTACAGTTGACAAAACCAACTTGTAAATTTCAACTACATAGAAAATATAAAAGTTTCAAAGACGAGTGGATAGTAGGAGGGGGACTGATAGAGTAGGGTATTAACAATGGAACTTGGATGGTGCCTCAGCAAGAATTGTGATAGAATCTTAGGAAGACAACACAATTCACCGCAGCCAAGATCAGCCTCACTGGAAAGGGCAGAGAAGGATTTCTTCAACAATTGCCTGGTTGGGAGAGAAAATATGAACATGAGTGACTGAAATATCTAATATTTACACAACCATAGCTGGAAAAAGATCTATGCATAAGGGCTAAATATTTCAAGGAAATATACCAAAGTCACATGAGATTTATAATGAGAAACCAAACTCTTAGGGGATGTAAACCATCCCCACCCCACCTCAAGACAGAACATTTACCAGAAACACAAGAAAGTGCCAGACTGTCAATATTCTCTTGAGGTATACAAAGTAAAATTGTGTGTGTGTATGTGTTTGTGATTTAATTTTTTCATATATATATATATATGTATATAAATACACACACGTGATTATATTCTTTGTTTCTAGCATGATGGTAACATTTGAATGTTTTGTTTGTTTTCAAGTCTGTGTCTTCTTGGTAGAGTACAAGCAGTATTGATTTTATTAACAAAGACCTGTTTTGATTTAAAAAAAGTATGAAGCTGGTAAAATTTTTATCTATTGTTCATAATATCAGGATAAGAGGAAAAACAGAAATAATTGTACATGTGTTCAGTGTCCCAAGTCTTTCATACAAGCTGTATGATAATGAGGGTGAGAGGGTAATTCAGTGGTAGAATTCTTGCCTGCCATGTGGGAGACCTGGGTTCGATTCCCAGCCCATGCACTTCTCAAACAAACAACAAAGAAACCAACAAAACAAACAAACAAAAAATTCAACAAATGGTGCTGTGATAACGGGATACTCACATGGAAAAAGAATGAAATGTGACCCTGCCATATAGCAAACCAAAATAATAATAATAATAATAATAATAATAATAATAAGATATGGAACACAGCCTGGAGAATAAAGAATTGTAGAGAAGGCTCAACCTTCATTTAGAAGCTGGAGTGGCCCATAATGGTCAGGCTAACTCTGGAAGAGGAATTGAAACCCCCCCAACTGTCATCAGGAAAGAAGAACAGTGGTAAGTTTGAACTAGAAGTACTCAAGCAGACTCTGCAAGTCAAAGGTGAGACAGACACGATTCAGTCCCCTGAGTTGGAAGCCCCAGCAGGCAAGATTTTGGATGAACGATAGAGCCAGTCTGGGGCTCAAGTTATGTATCTGAATTTCCTTATGACATGGCAGAATCAGTTGAAAAGAGTATTACTATACTTGTATTGATCCTAATCCTCTGACAGCCCATGAACTCAACACATGAGGAATATATTACAGAATAATGGAGTCAGCCCCATGTTGTTTTGATTGCTGAATGGAGGGACATATTGCAGAAGACTACACCCATAATGTAGGATGTGATAAATATACAACCTTTGCTTCCTGGCAGGAGAGGTTGACAGAGAAGGAAGGCACAGAAGCTGGCAAGGAAGCTCTCTCTGGATTCTGCTCTCAAAGCGTTTGTCCCCAAGGTAGTGACAAGGCTATCATCAACAAGAATCTCTAGAGATTTTGGGTGACAGCTAAACTAAGTCAGCCCAAGCATTCCCAGGGGAACCCAGGATAGTTATGTCCAACTCAAAGAAGCTAGGGTAGGGGTAGAGCCATTATATAGACAAAGTGCTGATGACACAAGGGAATTTTACACCTCTCTTTAAAAATCCTGCAAAGTTTTATTGGGGAGCAAATGTAGTTGGACAGGAATCAAGGGTTAACATTTATTCCTTCCCCTGCATTATTTGTTGTTAAGTAGGAGTTACAAATGAAGTCCAGAGAGGGCTAGAATTCTATACTAAATAAGGAGATGACTAGAGATTGGAGAGAGAAGTAAAAGAAAGAGTGCTAACCAAGAAGGAGGACTTGTGAGGAGAAGTATTGAAAAAAAAAGGGAAACATCTAGGGAGTTGCCAAAAGAAGTGTGACTTCTAGGAAAGAAAGAATAAAAGGATAGTTGTTAATACATTGGCAGTGTGTTATGTTGTTAGTCCCTGGTTCATATCCCCAAATCTATAGTAAAAAGGTTTGTATGTGTTAGTACAACAAAACAGGAGCTTGACTGTAAAGTAGATCTAGGCTGAAAGTGCGACTGGTACAAGAAAGGCTTAATTTGCACATGATTTTTCTGTAGTGTATTTACTCTTTGGAGAAGGAGGTGGGTATGTTTCCTCACTAATTTCCCAAGATCTTTTATAGGCCTATGACAGGTCACATTCAGGTTGTGTTCTAAATATACTACCATGAAGCAAAGAGTAGTGTGAATGAATGCTGGCCTTGGCATCTGGGGACTTGGTTTTAAGATCCAGGAAAATCATTTAACTTCTCTGGTGTTTTTGTAGATGGAACAGAGAAACTAATTCAGTATTTCTCCCAAGAACAGAATGCCAGCCAATTGGTGGAACTTACATGAACTATTTTGGCTCCACCAAGTAGAACATACCTCCTGAGGTAGTAAGTGCCATGTTACTGGAAATGTTCATGCAGAATCTGAGTGCCCTGTTGGGAATTCCTATACAAGGTGGAATGAACTAAATTGCACTAAATAGCCTCCAAAAGTGTTTTTCAACCCTAAAGACTGAGATACTATGTTAAAGCAGCCAGTACTCCCTACTGACAAGTCAATGTCTGGCTCTGTTTCCCACATGTGACCCCTTTCATAGCATCACCCAACACTTTTTCCTACTTCCCTTTGCTGGCTGTCCAGCACTTCTGCTCTGTGTCTGCCCACATCAATCAGTCTGAAAATGGCACTATTTTCCCACTGTTCTCTCATTGCTTTCCAAAGGCTTGTCAGGAGTCAGGAGGGAAGTGATTGCTGCCTGTTATAGATTGAATTCTGTCCCTCCAAAAGACATAGTCAAGTCCCAACCCCCAGTCCTGAGAATATGAACTTGTCCATAGGATCTTTCAACATATTATTAGTTAAGAGGAGACCAAACTGTATTAGGCTTGGCCCTATTCAAATATGACTGGTGTCCTTATAAGGATAGGAAATTTAGACAGAGAGACAAGATAGCCATGTGATGGAGGCAGAGATTGAGTTATGCCATGACAACTCAGTGGAACACCATGAATTGCTGGCCACAGATCAGAGACCAGGGAAGAGGCATGGAATGGATTATCTCCTTTAACAGGAAGCATGGCCCTGGAAACAATTTGGTTTCAGACTACTAGCCTCCAGAATTGCGAGAAAATAAGTTTCTGTGGTTTAAGACACCTTGTCCATTGTACTTTGTGACAGCACACCTGGCAAACCAAGACTGCCTGAGTAAAAAAGGGACAGTAGTGGAATCCATGGTCTCTCACCAAGAATAACTTTACCACAATGCTGAGACTTAAAGAGACTTTTCTCGATTCTTTCATTGTGTACTTAATGGGTAACTGAGGACCTTTATCTGGGGAGACTAGAAGGAAGAAAGTGGAAAGGACAATTAAAATTCTCATGCCATAGGTAACTTTAACCAGCTTTCTAGCTGACTGGATGCAACATTGAGTAGGAAATGCATTCTATCCTGTTTTCATTGGTTTGTTTTTGTGCTGTGGTTCTATTAATTAGGAAGATTTCATCTATCAGTGAGAGAAAATCTTATTTCAACTGACTTAAGCAACATGGAAATCCAAAGTTGGTATGGTTCTTCAATGGATAGCTAATTCAGTGGTTCAGTGACTTCATTAGAAACATGACTTCTTCCTATCTTTCTGTTCCTGCCATCCATAGCATATTAACTTTGTCCTCAATATTAGCTCTTCTCAAATCTAGTCGAAGAACACCAAACTAATCCCAAAGCAAGCAGAAGGAAATAAAGATTAGAGTTGAAATAAATGAAATGGAGAGAAAAATAGAGAGGATCAATAAAACCAAAAGTTGTTTCTTTGAGATGATCAATAAAATTGACAAACCATTAGCTAGACAGACAAGAGAAAAAGAGAGAATATGCACATAAATAAAATCAGAAATAAGAGGGGGGATTAATTACTACAGACCCCAAAGAAATAAAGACAATATTAAGAGGCTACTATGAACAACTGTCCACCAACAAACTACATAACTTAGATGAAATGGACAATTTCCTAGAAACACATGAACAACCTATACTGACTTGAGAAGAAGTAGAAGGCCTCAACAAATCAATCTCAAGTAAAGAAATTGAATCAGTCATCAAAATCTCCTCAACAGAGGAAAGCTCAGGACCAGATGGCATCACAGAGGATTTTTACCAAGCATTCTAAGAAGAATTAGTACCAATCCTGTGCAAAGTCTTTAAAAAAATCTCTTCTTGATAAAGACACCTCAAAAGGTAGGAATTGAAGGAAACTTTCTCAACATGATAAAGGGCGTATATTAAAAATCCACAGCTAACATCATATTCAATGATGAGGCTTTCCTTTTAAAAGCCAGATGCCAACTGTCGTCATTGTTATTTTAAATTGTGCTAGAAATTCTAGCTAGAGCAATTAGACAAGAAAAAGAAATTAAAAGCATTCAAATCTGAAAGAAGTAAACTTACTATTTGCAGACAACATAATCTTACATTTAGAAGGTCCTGAAAAACTACACCAGTGCTACAAGAGCTAATAAATGTGTTCAGCAAAGTGAACAAGAACAACACACAAAAATCAGTAGTGTTTCTATACACTAGTAATGAGCTATCCAAGGGGGTAATCAAGAAAAAATTACATTTCAGTAGCAAGTAAAAGAATCAAATACCTAGGAATAAACTTAACCAAGAATGTAGAGGACCTGTATTCAGAAAACTATAAAACATTTCTAAAAGAAATCAAAGAAGATCTAAACAAATGGAAAGACATTCTGTGTTTATGGATTTGAAGGCTAAATTTCATTAAGATGTGAATTCTGCCTAAATTGTCAGTTGAATCAATGCAATATCTATCAAAATTCCAACAGCCTACTTTGCAGAAATGGAAAAGCCAATCATCAAATATATTTGGAAGGGGAATGGGACTTGAATAGCCAAAAATATCTTCAAAAAGAAGAATGAAGAGGGAGAACTAATGCTTCTGACTTTAAACCATATTATAAAGCTAGAGCAGTCAAAGCAGCACAGTAGTGCTCACTTTGGCAGCACATAAACTAAAATTGGGAGGATATAGAGAAGATTAGCACAGCCACTGTGCAAGAATGATACGCAAATTTGTGAAACATTCCTTATTTTTTTAAAAAAGCAGTATGGTAGCCTAAAGATAGACATTTGATCAATGGAATTCAATTGAGAGTTCAGAAATAGACCCTTACATATATGGTCAATTAAATTGTTGACAAGGTTTTTAAGCCCACTCAACTAGAATAGGAAAGTGTCTTCAATAAATGGTACTGGGATAACTGGATATCCATATACAAAAGAATGAAAGAGGACCCCTTTCTCATACCTTATACAAAAATTAACTCAAAATATATCAAAGACCTAAATATAAGAGCCAGTACTATAAAACTCCTGTAAGAAAATACAGGGAAACATCTTCAAGATCGTGTGGTAGGTGATAGTTTCTTAGACCTTACGCCCAAAACGAAAACAATGAAAGAAAAAAATAGATAAATGGGACTACCTCAAAAAAAAAATGAATACTTCTGTGCTTCAAAGAACTTTGTCAAAAGAGTGAAAAAGCAGTCAACACACTGGAAGGAAAAATTTGGAACCCACATATCTGATAAGGGTTTGATATTCAAAATATATAAAGAAATCCTACAACTCAACAACAAAAAGAAATAACGCAATTTGAAAATGGGCAAAAAATATGAATAGACATTTTTCCAAAGAGGAAATACAAATGGCTAAAAAGTACATGAAAAGATGATCATCTTCACTATCTATCAGGGAAATGCAAATCAAAACCACAGAGATAGCATTTCATACCTACTAGAATGGCCACCACTGAACAAACAGGAAGCTACAGATTTTGGAGAGGATGGTAAGAAATAAGAACACTTATTCACTGCTGGTGGGAATGTAAAATGATAACAGCTGCCATGGAAGATGGTTTGGCATTTCCTCAGAAAACTAGGTATAGAATAGCTTTACAATCCAACAATCCTGCTACTCAGTACATTCCAGAAGAACCAAAAGCAGGGACGTAAACAGACATTTATACACTGATGTTCACAGCGGCATTACTCACAACTGCCAAAAGATGGAAATGACCCAGATGTCCACCAAAGAATGAATGGGTAAACAAACCTGTTACATAAATGCAATAGAATGATTTTCAGCAGTAAGAAGGAATGAAGTCTTGATACATATGACAACATGGATGAATCTCGAGGACATTGTGTTGAGAGAAATAAGTCAGACACAAAAAGGACACATATTGTATGATCTCACTAATATAAAATAATTATACTATGTAAACTCAGACATAAACTCTAGAATATAGGTTACCAGGAGATAGAATGAGGCTAGAAAAGGGGGAAGTGGTTGCTTAATATGTGCAGAAGTTTTAACTAGGTTGATTTTAAATGTTTGGAAATGGATAGAGGTGATGGTGGTATGTCTTTGTGAGTATAATTAACAGTGCTGAATTGTGTGTGAATGTGGTTGAAAGGGTAAGTTTAGTGTCATGAATATCACCAGAAGGAAAACTAGTGGTTAAAATATGGGATTGTATACACAGCGAGTTTTATGGTGGACAATAACTGTGATTAACAGTAAAAATATTTTAGAAGTTCATGAACTTCCTTCATGAACTGGAAAAAACGTACAAAACTTTATAAGGAGTTAATTGAGTTGTATATGGAGAGTATGCATCTAATGCAAACTATGGACTATACTTAACAGTAATATCTTAATATTCTTTCATCAACAGTAACAAATGGACCACACCAAAACTAGGGATCAATGCAGGGGGGGATGAGGAGTGTGTGATATTTTGGGTTTTCTATTTTTATTTTTTATTTCTTTTATTGGAGTAATGAAAATGTTCTAAAATTGCTTGTGATGATGAATGCACAACTATGTGATGCATTCATTGATTGTATACTTTGGATGGATTGTAGGATGTGTGAAAATATCTCAATAAAATTGCATTAAAAAAGATGGAATTTAAAAATGTAGTTCTTCTCATGGTCACAATATGCTACCATAAGTCCAAATTTTCATCCATACACTCAGTGTATTACAGGTTATCTTGTCCCATGTGTCTCTTCTTAAAAACAATGAACCGCTTCCCAGAAACCCCCAATGGTGGACTTTTCTCATGTTTTTTGGCCAAAATTGAATTACTTGCCCATGTCTAATACAAAACCACTGGCAAGAGAGATGGGATTACTATAATTGTTCTAGATTTATCGAGATTTAGACCTGAGGTAGGTAGAGGGCCACCTTACCTGAGGACTAAACATTTACACAAAATTGGGCCTCATTTAAAGAGAAAAAAAAGTTGGACATTGGGGAGGCAAACATAAGTTTCTGCTATCTGGTTGACTGTATGGAAAGAATAACAATTATAATAATGGTAGATAATATTCATTAACCATGCACTGTGTGCTCTGCATAGTGCTAAGTAAGCACTTTCTATAAAATATCTTAAGAATAAACATTTGATTTGAAATAGGTATCAATATCAGCTCCATTTTATGGATGGGGAAATAAACTTAGTGAATTAAGTAAAAAGTCCAGTTGCAAATAAGAAGCAGAGGGATGGGCAGAATCCACACTCTATGCTACTTCAATCTACCATCCCTTTACATTTTTCAAAATCTTTTATGTACTTTTTTTCTTTGTTTGTATACTCACTTTAAGAATGCTTGCTCTTTTTTTTTTGTGATGGTAGCTGAAGAAGCTGCATGTTATTCTCTACTTCAAACCATGGCTGCTGGAAGAACCATGCACGTAAGGTTTTCATGATGTACACCTAGTGGGGGACACAATAAAAATTCTTTCCTATTATATTCTCTTTCAAGTTCCCAATGCTATTTCCTCTACAGCTTTTTCTTTCATTATCATTTTCCTCACTTCTTATACTATATTTCCAATAAACAGAACTCGAAAGACATACTATGTTTTAATTACCATTTCCCTATGCCCTATTTCTTTTCATCACCAGCTCCATATTATGAGCTGATAGTCCCTAAAGTGTCACCAAAATAGCATGCGCTTTCACAGCACAGTACCGATCTGGCAAAACCTAGGGTCTCAAAAGAGGATTCTGCCAGTGACTGAATTGGCATCCTTCTGCTTCCAGAAAATCTCCTTCTAGGCCTCTGCACAAGAGGCCATTGTTGGGGGTCAAAAGGCACTATACCAGTAGAGGAGTAATGAGGAACTGTAAACCTCATTATGTTTGACATTTTTTTGTTGTCTGAATTTTGCTACAGGGTGTTAAAACCTAGCAATGGACTGTAAAGATTGGATTTCACATTCACAAAATGTATTTCTTTAGAGTTATAATTTTTTTTAGTTTTTAAAGTTTGTGTTTATTGCTCACACTTCAGACAAGTTTGAGTTTCCAAGGGTAGGTTAAATCTTGCAGGTGATTAAAATTTCTGATCTCAAATCTCATCAAAAGGTGGTGAAATGTTGCATTGAATTTGGATATAGCTGAGTGACCTCAGAGTCAACGATGAATCATCTGAATGTCAAGTGTTTAATTTAGGATTTGGAGTTTCAAACATTAACAATTAGTTTTTGTGTGTTTAAGTTTAATATGGAAAATGAGACCAAACACAGAATTTTTTTGTTTTGAAGTATGCTATTTGATGAGGAGATTAGAAACTATCATTTTAAAGTTACATCAAGACTTCTTCCCCCTAAGGAGCAAAAGCTTCTATTATCTCTGAAAAGTTGGTCTGGTCCAAAATGCTAATTTGCAATAAGAAATCAGCTTAAGAGGCATCCTGCCCTCTGCCTCCAGCAGGGACTTGGGCCTGGGTCAAGTCATGGCCAGACATACAGATCCCATGGTATCTTAGGGTACCCAACACTACTCCAGGCTGGTACACTTATGGCAACTTCAGCAGGCAACTTCAGCAGGGATAAACCTCTCACCCACCCACAATCAAGGTACTTAGCATGCCCCAGCACAGAGGTAGAAATAACATTGGATATTTCCATCTGCCATGGTTTGGGGTGGTAGTTCCATGGGAAGGTTAGACAGTTGACTCAACTTTTCTACCACCAGCTAGGGTATGGCACGTCAGTCCAGTGGCTGGCGGGAGGGAGAACCTGAGTGATGTCAGGCTACACATATGAGTGTATGTGCTGAGTCATGAAGCAGGGCCCCCAGGCAGCTTTGAAGGTCTGTACTTGTCCTGTGTGTATCCCCATGCCTGTGGGAGCATGACATTAAATATCAAATGAAAAACAAAACAGGTAAAAAGTAGGACTATGAAAGAAAAAAATCCTTATTTTTTAGTATCTTTAAGTCATTTTTTCCCACTCTTTGAACAAATTTTCACTTTATATTGGGCTCTGCAAATTATGTAGCCAGGCTTGTCTACAAGATGAGGCCAAGGGACTCATCTATAATGGGCATCCATTGTATCTGTCTATTTATTACTGCTTCCCTTCTCATGGTAACAATCCCTTCCCATCTTTTCAGGGAGAGAACTGCTCTTCCTCCACTCAAACTATGAGGTTCTAGAGGAGACTGATAATCACACTACCTCCCCAAGCCCAGAGGACTGAGCACGCAACCCAATCTGCATAAACAGACTGGTCCAAGAGGCAGGCATATGAGGCAAACTGCTCCTAAAATTGGTATTTTGTAACTTCGTTTCTGTAAATATTTTAAATATCTTGAAAACCCTTCCTCTAAAAAAAGTTTAGAGATTCAAAATAAAATGGCACACCTCCTAAGAATACGAAAGTTGCTATTTTCCAAATTCAAGAAAGGAAAGACTGTTATTTGGCCATAATTCCACATTGGTTAGTCAGTGAAAGCCCCATGTCTCTTGAGTTTTGTCACCCACTCAAGAAGAACAAGGTCTTGGAGCCATGTAAGGCAGGGAGCTGGTGCCTTACATAATATGTAAGCTGGTGATGAAAAGAAAGAGGGCATAGGGAAATGGTTATTAAAACATAGTATGTCTTTCTAGTTCTGTTTATTGGAAATATAGAAATGAAACCACTGTATAAAACCTCCTTAGAACCCTGGAAGGTCTATATATTCACATAAGGGATAAATTAGAGAAATTCTGTCCACAAAACCAAAAAATTATAAGAAACCTTGTCAATTTCAACCCAGAGTTGGGGGTGGAGACATCTTCTCTAAGAAACTACAGTTTACCTTTTGCAAATTTTTGTTTTCATATGTATACTACTTATATGATTTGGAAACCCCCAATTCAAGAAATTAACACAAGTGGTATAGGGTTGATAAAATATGTAAGGCATATAACAGACGCATATGAAAAATTTATCTGAGAACACACCTTTGGCCAAGATCACAGAATTTCCAATCCATAATGAAAAAATACACAAGGGGAAAAAAGAATTATCAGATTAAAATGATAAAATAGTTAGATTTAAAATGATTAAATATATAAAATAAAGAATCAAAAACAAGTTATATTAAGGCAGAATTGAAAAATAACTAAAGTCTTCTTAAAAATGAAAAATAAAGTCATTATTTTGTTAGATGGATTAAAGAGAAGATTAGATACAGCTAAAGAGCAAAACAGTGAACTGGAAGACAGATCTCAAAAACAACCTAGAACAATGCCACAAGATAAAAAGATGGAAATATGAAAGAGAGGTTAAGAGACATTGAGGATAAAGGAGGGAGGAACAACTTATGTATAAGAAATAAAGAAAAGGTGGAAGTAGAAGTCTTTAAAGTTTGAAATTTTCCAGAATTTTAGAAGACACAAAGTATCAATCAAGAACCAAAAGCCTTGAATATGATAAATAAAACCAAATTCATACCTAAACATGGCAACAAAACTGTGAAGCACTAATCACAATGAGAGCAGGGGGGTCAAGGGTAGTTCAGTGGTAGAATTCTCATCTGCATGGCAGTGTTCAATTCCTTGTCCATGCACTTCAAAAAAAAAAAAAACAAGCAAAACAAACAAGAAATGGTGCTGCAATAATGAAATACTCACATGGTAAAATAAGGAAAAGCCCCACCATACAGCATCCAGAAAAAGGTAATGAGAGCAAAAAACAATACCTACAACAAAATGACCATTAGGCTTATAGCTGATGTCTTTACAGGTACAACAGAAGCTTGAAGACTATAGAACAATATCTTCAGAAAGTTGAGAGAAAATAATTATCAACCAGAATTTTATAGCTGACTAAATTATTCAAGAATGAGGACAAAATAACGATTCCATCCCTGGGATTTTTTAAATTGCAGTTGTCAGATGACATGGGAGTAAAGGAGAGCATAAAAGGGGAAGAAGCAAGAGAAAAGAAGGAAAGGGAGGAAGAAAAGGGAAAGGAAAAGCAAGAGAGAAGAGAGAGAGTAGAATCCCATCTTCTTAATGGAAAGCTGTGAAGAGCAAAGTATGAAAGTTACTGTTGGCCATTCCCCATGGGAATGAGACAGACAGTGGCTGGTGGCCATTCCCCAGCTGCATTAGACCTGCGTGCATGCAGTTCTCTAGTTTCCTCAATCCTAAGTCAGTCCCATGTGTACACTCACTATGGGTTAGTCAAAGGACTCAGAAAATTTACTTCTAATGCCTGAAAAGTTCAAGTAAGTTATTGGATGCTTGCAACTAAAATTTGACATACTTTATAGGCCTTTATAACCCCAGAAAGTATTTGCCTAGGAATACCAAAGATGCTTGCTAAAGACCCTATGGTATAATTCCTATCACATGTCAGAATTTTATTTAAAGGAGGTGGTATCCATTGAGATGGATCTGCAGCAGATTTTAAATCTTAGGATGGCTTCCCTTCACTGTCTAGCACATTACCGTGTGTGGTAGTTAGATTCAGTTGTCAACTTGGCCAGGTGAGTGTACCTAGTTTTGCTGCTGCGGACATGAGCCAATGGTACGTAAACCTCATCTGTTGCTGATCTACATCTGCAGTTGGTTAGGAGGCGTGTCTGCTGCAATGAGTGACGTTTGACTTAATTGGCTGGTGCTTAAACGAGAGAGCACAAGTTAGCACAGCCTAACCAGCTCAGCATTCCTCATCTCAGCACTCGCAGCTCAGCCCAGGCCTTTGGAGGCACAGAAAGAAGTCACCCTGGGGAAAGTTGTTGGAACCCAGGGGCCTGGAGAGAAGGCCAGCAGAGACCATCCTGTGCCTTCCCATGTAAGAAGGAACCTCAGTGGAAAGTTAGCTGCCTTTTCTCTGAAGAACTAACAAAATAAATCCCTTTTATTAAAAGCCAATCTGTCTCTGGTGTGTTGCATTCCGGCAGCTAGCAAACTAGAACACCATGTAAACTACTTCATCTTTAAATATGTGAGAAGTTATGCATTGCAAGTGCATTTAAGTTTCATTGAGCCAGTCATCATTTTTTTTAAATAAACCTTTTGGAGACAAAATGCACCAGAAACCACAGCTCTGTAATTTATTCAGGACAAAAAAATTGAATTATTTGTCTAATGGAGACGGAAATATCTTAAATACTGGCATTAGGAGTAATGCAATTAAAAGGAAAGCAGCTTCCGTCTTGCACAGATTATGACAAGTACTGTCCTGTTAATTCAAAGGAGATAAATAGTACATTGTGATGAAGAAAAAGTCTAAAAAGTAAAAGTGATACATGTTTTTCTACAGTGAAGGAACACATCGTTTTTAAAAGATAAATGAGGGTGGGCCATGGTGGCTCAGTGGCAGAGTTCTTGTCTGCTATGCTGGAGACCCAGGTTCATTTCCTGGTGCCTGCCCATGTAAAAAAAAGGGGGGGGTGGTAAATGAGGCAAAATAAAGCTTTTTCTTCACAGTGAGAAAAAGGCTTTATGCAAGTTTCCAAATCCATGCTGTGATCTACGCTAGCATTTTGCTCACAGACCCTCAAGCCCAACTCGGTTGGGGTGAGAGCCTTTCCTTGCTATGGACCTTGTTAAGCAATGTTTAGAGAATTCCTACTCTGGGGCTCTATAAAATCCAAGTTCCTCATCTCACCCAAGTTCCTTCTGGGTAAGCCTAATAAAGGTGCTCTTGCCATTCCTCTCAGAAAGCAAAGGGTTGCAGTTCTTCAACACTCAGCACAAATTGTGCTGTTCACACCTGTACTAACTTTCAGTTCTTTTCCCTTAAGTGTGGATGGGTTTTTTTTCCATTACCTCCAAACTGGAAAGAATTCTGCCATTAGAGAAAGACAAAAATTACTTTTGTCTCTTTATTTACCATAGCTCAATGTCATTCTGTAGGCACTATACAATTTGTCCCCAAACATATGGAATTATTAACCCTTGGAACATTATGATGGTATAAGGAAAGCCAAGGTTTCCTTTCTGGGATTCCCAAAAGCCTCTCTTCCATGGAACTGTAAGTCAGCACATGCTTTTTTCTTCAGTCTGTCAACATCTGGTCACAATGCCTAGTGGGTTAGTGTCAAGAATATTCCAGTCAGTGTTGTTTAAAAAACTGCAGCTCCTCATACATCCAATGTCACATAACAGCTTAGTCACTATTACCCTAGGAGCAGTATTGCTTTGCAAGTGTTTCTTGATGACTAACTAGAGCAAATTCTGTCTTCTTTTAGAGGCAGTAGAATTCTTATGATATTCCCACCCAGTCATTAATAGTATTGGGTGGGGTGGGGTGTGTGTGTGTGTGTGTGTGTGTGTGTGTGTGTGTGATGGGTCATATTTGATATTTACTGATGTTGAACATTAGCCAGTGTTTCATGTTCAAGGAAAATCTAATCATAAGAATGCTGACATTTATATTTTTTACCACTCACTATCCAAATTTTATATCATTTATCAAAGGAAGAATTAAAAGATTGAAGATTCATTATACTGCAACTCAGAGTTACAGAGGTAAGATATATTATGATATTTAAACAAACGAAATCCAGCCTTCCATATTATACAACCTGGTTCCAGGAAGAAAGCTAGCCTTAGACCTTGAGAGAAAGATTGTAGAAATATTGACATGGTGAATAATGATCACTGCCCAATTTCTACTTTGTATTCAGGTTAGATTAAAATAACATTGTAAATCAGTCAACAAATATTTATTTAGCATCTACAAGAAAGGACATTGCATCCAATTCTGTCAGCAGGAAATCCGGGTCACATCTCAGAAGGCTCTTTTATGTCCTCATGAAAATTCTGATGGGGTAAAGAATCAACTAGTAAAACCAGTACACACATTGCCAGGAATACATTTATGTTTTCCCCAAAAAATATCCTGGAGTTTTTTCTTGAATTCCAGAATTCTCTGGCCATGTCCAATGCCAGAGAAATTGGACAACTGCATGTCCAATGTGTCTACTAAATTGTCAAAGAGGCCTTCTCTAGATATCTGAATTCTTACTCCAGTCTGGGAGGCCAGAGTCTACATGGCAAATATTCTTCAACTCTTCCAAAGGGTCTCGATTCCAGAATCAGCCTTGACAGGGTCATCATGGGCACAACAGTCAAGTAAGCAAAGGGGATCTTTGATGCTGTACCCTACCCCATTTACCAACCCATCCTACCTCTCACCTGCTTTGCATTTCATCTTCTCGCCATTGAGAACTAAATCCTTCCATAAAGAACTAGTGACCTATGATAACAGTCCATCTTTATTGGGATCATCCATAGAAAGGCTTAGCAAAATTTCACCTATCATTTATAGAATTATAAAATAATGAAAATCAGAGATGCAGATTTGGAGTCAGAGAATTCAAATTCGATTCTTGCAATATACATTTGAGTGATCTTAGACATGACACCTAATATGTACAAGTCTGTTTTTTTGTCTAGAAAATGGGATGTATCAATCGATCTCATTTAAGATAACTTATGAAAACTTATTTTTTAACTCTTTATTTTGAATTATAGATACATATGCAGGTGTAAGATATAATACAAAAACATCCCATGTATGCTTTACCCAGCTTTCCCCCAAAAGTAACATCTCAAATCATTATAAAACAATATCACAACCAGGAAATTGACATTGATAAATTCTACTACCCTTATTCAGATTTCACCAGTTTCGTATACATTCATGTATATGTGTGTGTATTTAATTCTATGCAATTTTATCCCATCTATAAATTTATATAACTAGTCAGGACAAAACAATTCCAGCAGCAAGGATGCTTCATGCTACCATTTTAATTGCCACAGCTGCCTACCTCCCACTTCCATCCCCTTCCCGGCAACCACTAATCTGTTCTCCTTAGCCGTAAGTTTGCCATTTCAAGCATGCTATGTAAATGGAATCTTATAGTATGTCACCTTTTGAGATGGCTTTTTTACTCAACATAATTCCCTTGAGACCTATTCAATGTGTTGCAGGCATCCATAGTTCCTTTTTTATTACTGAATATTATTACATGATAGGTACATACTACTGTTTTGTTTAACCATTCACTCACTGAAGGACATTTGGGTTGTTTACTGTCTTTGGCTATTATGAATAAAGCTGCTATGAACATTTGTCTACTGGCTTTTGTGTGAACATTAGTTTTCATTTCTCCTGGATAAATGCTCAAAATTGCAATAGCTAGGCCATTTGTTAAACATATGATTGGTTTTGGAAGAAATGGCTATATTCTTTTTCAGAGTGGGAAATACAATTTATATTCTCACCAGCAATGTTCAAGTGATCCATTTTCAACAACCTCCCAGCTTTTGGTCTTATGATTATTCACTTTAGACATTCTGATGAGCACATAATAGCCTGTTGTGGTTTTGATTTGCATTTTCCTAATGGGTATATGGAACATATTTCAACATCTCTGAATCTTCTTTGATGAAATGTCTCTTCATGTCTTCTGCCCATTTTCTAATTGGATTGTGTTGATTTTTACTACTGTTTTCACGTTCTTCACACATTCTAGCTTAATAATGAAAAGGACTAATGTCCTTTGTTATCTATGGGTTTGAAAATAGTTTTTCCCAGGCGTTAGCTTGTCCTCTTTAGTCTACACAGGTCTTTTGAAAAGCAAACGTTTTTAATTTTGATGAGGTTCAATTTATCAATTTCACTTTGATGAAATTTGCTTTTGGTGTCAAGTCTGAGAATGTTAGCACTAGGTCCTGAAGATTTTCTTCTAGAAAAGTATTTTTCTTTTAAAATGGAGCTACCGAGGGCCCTGCCCCCCAGACCTGTGCACACCAGGGCCCTGCCCTCCAGACCCACACCCAGGTACAGCCACATCCTCCCTGGCAGGCACCCACATATCCATACACTGACCTCTTGACCCCTGCACCCTACCCCCATACACCTGTACCCCCCTGCCATACCCCACAGCACAAACGCCCTGCTCCTACAACTAGCAGGTGCTCTCATGCACATCTGTGCTACATAGCCTCTGCCCTGCACAAGCATGCACCCCTATCTTACTCACTCAGCCCTGTACACAGGCCCAGAGTACTTCCCACACATCATTACTCCCCCCAACACATGTCCACAACCTCCGCGACCTGTGTTCTGCCCTTACACACTTGCACATTCATATCCCACCCTCCCTGGATCCTTCCCCTGTGCAAGGACACACCCATGCCATGTCCTCCCTGTGCCCCAACTTCTGTGCCCTGTACCCCACACGCTGACACTGACAACCCACATGATCCATGCACCTACCCACATCCTGCCCATGTACCAGCCACAACACATCTGCTCAGCACCACCCCCATCTGCCTCCTGCCATGCCTTACCTCAGTGTCCCCCACACTATACCCTGTCCCTGGGCTCTAAGTCCTGCCTGAGCTTCACCTCTCCCCCAAAACCCATGCACTGAATCTCCACAACCTCACAACCCACAACCCACACTCACAGGCACCAGCATAGCATCCCCAACCTGTGCATATACCTGCAACGCAACCTGTCACTGCATGGTTGTTCCCCTTCGCATGCCCTGCATCCTGCCCCACATCCATCCCACAAATACAAAACTTTAGACTACTGAAGGAAATCAACTTCCAAAGTAACCCTATCAAGACATTTAATGCCAGGAAGATAAGATCATTAACCATATGAAGACACACACATATATAGCCCAGTCTAATGACCAAATTAAAACACCAGAGGAAACACAGACTTTGGAACAAGTAATCAAAGATGTCAATTTTTAACTCTACTAAATAAAATCAGTGGGAATGGCTAATGATACTAGAAGATCATAAAGAGGAATTTGAAAGAATAAATAGAAAAATAGCAGATATCACAGAGATTAAAGATGCTGAAGACCAAATAAAAAATATACTAGAGACACACTACAGCAAATTTTAACAGGCAAAAGAAAGAGTAAGTGAACTAGAGGACAGGCAACTGATTTTGAACAACAAAAGGGCAAATTACAAAAAAGAAAAATCTTAATTGGATCTCAGGGAAATGATGGGCAAAACAAAGCACACGAATATAAGAATCATCAGTGTCCCATGAGGACAAGAGAAGAGTAAAGAATTAGGAAGATTATTGGAGGATATAATGGGGAAAACTTCCCAACCTTTATAAAAGACATAAATATTCAAATCAAAGAAGCCAAATGAACTCCAAATAGAATAACTCCAAATAGGTCTACCCCAAGACACATACTAATCAGTATGTCAAATGTGGAAGAGAAGCAGAAAATCCTGATAGCAGCAAGAGCAAAATAATCTACTACATACAAGGGAAACCACATAAGACTGAGTTCGGACTACTCAACTGGCACTATGGAGGCAAGAAGGCAGAAGTATGATATATTTAAGATCCTGAAAGGAAAGACTTCCAGCCAAGAATTTGGTACCCAGCCAAATTGTCCTTCAAAACTGAAAGAGATGAAAATTTTTACAGACAAATGCTGAGAGATTATGTTAAAAAGAGACCAGCTCTACAAGAGATACCAAAGGGAATTCTGCTGGCTGAAAAAAAAGACAGGAGAGGGAGGTCTGGAGGAGGGCACAGAATTGAAGAGTACCACTAAGGGTAACCTAAAGGGTAAAAAGAAAAAGAAGGAAAAGAATATATAGATCTCATAAATAAAATGCAAAGGATAAGAGGGCGGATTCAAAAAATGCCTTTTCAGTAATACCTTTGAATGTTAATAGACTAAACATGCCAATTAAAAGATACAGATTGGCAGAATGGATTATGAAATATAATCCAGCTATATGCTGCTTACAAAAGACTCATCTTAGACATAAGAATACAAATAGATTGAAAGTGAAAGGATGCAAAAAGATGTTCCACACAAGTTGTAGTCAAAAGAAAGCAGGAGTAGCTATACTAATATCAGACAAAATAGACTTTAAATGTAAAGACATCATAAGAGACAAAGAAGGACACTACATGTTAGTGAAAGGGACAATTAACCAAGAAGAAAGAACAATCATAAATGTCTATATTCCCAATCAAGGACCTCCAAAGTACATGAGACACACATTGGCAAAACTGAAAGGAACAATAGATGTTTCAAACATAATAGTAGGAGACTTCAATATGCCACTCTCCTCTGTAGACAGAACACTCAGACAGAGGATCAATAAGGAAATAGAGAACTTAAACAATTTGATAAATGAATTAGACCTAACAAACATATATAGGTCATTACACCCCAAAACACCAGGATATACATTTTCCTCTAATCTTATGGAAAATTCTCCAGGATAGATCATATGCAGGTCTTTATAAATTTTAAAACATTGAAATTATTAAAGCATTTTCACTGAATACAATGGAATGAAAATGGAAAACAATAACTACTAAAGAATGAGAACTTTCACAAACATATGGATATTAAATAACATATTCTTAAAAGCTAGTGGGTCAAAGAAGGAATTACTAGATAAATCAGTAGCGATCTGGAGACAAATGACAAAAGGAATAAAACATATTAGAACTTATGGGAAGCTGCAAAGCCTGTGCTGAGAGGGAAACTTATATCCCTAACTGCCTGTATTAAAAAGAGAAGAAAAAGTAAAAATCAAGGACTTTTTGACTCACCTGGAGGAACTTGAGAAAGAATAGCAAACTAACCACAAAGCAAATAGAAGTAGAAAAATAACAAAGATTAAAGCAAAGTTAAACGAATGGGAAAATAAAAGAACAATAGAAAGAATCAATAAAACCAAAAGTTGGTTCTTTGAGAAAATCAATAAAATTGATGGGCCACTAGCAAGACTGACAAAGAAAAAAAGAGAGAATGCAAATAAATCAGAAATGAGAGGGAGGTCATTACAACAGACCCTGAAGAAATTTTAAAAAATCATAGAAGGATACAACTATATGCCAACAAACTAGACAATTTAGATGAAATGCACAAATTCCTGGACACACACAAACAAGCTACACTGACTCAGGAAGAAATAGAAGATCTCAACAAACCAATCACAAGTAAAGAGATTCAATCAGTCATCAAAAATCTTCCTAGAAAGTAAAGCCCAGGGCCAGATGGCTTCACACGGGAATTTTACCAAACATTCCAAAAAGAGCTAACACTAATCCTGCTCAAACTTTTCCAAAAAATTGAGGAAAAAGGAATACTACCCAACTCATTTTATGAAGTTAACATCACTCTAATACCAAAAATGGATAAAGATGCTATGAGAAAGGAAAACTATAGGCCAATCTCCCTAACAGACATATATGCAAAAATTCTCAACAAAATACTAGCAAATCAAACCCAACAGCACTTTAAAACAATGATACACCACAACAAGTGGGGTTTATGCCAGGAATGCAAGGATGGTTAAGCACAAGAAAATCAGTTACTCTAATACAGGACATTAACAAATCGAAATGGAAAAACCATATGATCATCTCCACTGATGCTGAAAAAGCATTTGACAAAATCCTGAATCTTTTTCTGATAAAAATACTTCAAAACATAGGAATCAGCTAATTTTCTCAATATGATAAAAGGCACATATGAAAAACCCACAGCCAGCATCATACTCAATGGTGAGAGGCTGAAAGCTTTCCCCCTAAGATCAAGAACAAAACAAGGATGCCCTTTGTCACCACTATTATTCAACATTGTACTAGAAATTCTAAAAAGAGCAATCAAGCAGGACAAAGAAATAAAAGGCATCCAAATTGGAAAGGAAGAAGTGAAACTTTCATAATTTGACATGATACTATACTTGGAAAATCCTGAGAAATCTATAACAAAGTTATTTAAGCTAGTAAACAAACTCAGCAAGGTGGCAGGTTATAAAATTAATGTACAAAAATCAGTAATGTTTCTATACGCAAGCAGTGACCTATCTGAAGAGTCAGTTAAGGAAAAAGTTCCATTCAAAATAGCAATTAAAAGAATCAAGTATCTAGGAATGAACTTAACTAGGGATGTAAAGGACATGAACACAAAGAACTACATCATATTGATAAAAGAAATCAAAGAAGATCTAAATAAGTGGAAAGACATTCTCTCCTCATGGATAGGAAGGCTAAATAAAGTTAAGATGTCGATTCTACACAAATTGATCTACAGATTCAATGCAGTACCAATCAGAATCCCACCAACCTACTTGGAAGACTTGGAAAAGCTAGTTAGTAAATCCATTTGCAAGGGAAAGAGACCCCAAATACCTAAAAGTGTCATAAAAAATAAGAACAAAGTGGGAGGAGTAACACTCCCTAATTTTAAAACTTGTTAAAAGCCACAGTGGTCAAAACAGCATGGTACTGGCACAAAGAAGTATTTACCAATGGAATCCAATCAAGAGTGCAGAAATAGACCACCAAATCTATGGTAAACTGATCATCAACAAGACCTCCAAATCCACTGAAGTGGGACAAAATAGCCTTTTCAATAAATAGACATGGGAGACCTGGATATCAATAGCCAGAAGAATGAAAGAGGACCCTTACTTTATACCCTGTACAAAAACGAATTCAAATTGGATCAAACACCTAACCATTATAATCAGTACCATAAAGCTCCTAGAAGAAAATGTAGGGAAACATCTTCAAGAGCTAGTAACGGGTGGTGGCTTCCTAAACTTCACACCCAAAGCATAAGTAACAAAAGGAAAAAAAAACAGATAAATGGGAACTCTTCAAAATCATATGCTTTTGTGCCTCAAAAGATGTTGCCAAAAAGGTGAAGAGGCAGCCAACTCAATGGGAGAAAATATTTAGAAGTCACACATCAGATAAAGGTTTGGTACCCTGTATACATAAAAAAGTCATACAACTCAACAACAAAAGAACAAACAACTGAATTATAAAATGGGCTAAAGATGTGATAGACATTTTTCTGAAGAGCAGATACTGGTGGCTAAAAGCACATGAAGATCTGCTCATTCTCGTTAGCAAGAAGGGAAACGCTGATCAAGACTACAATGAGATACCACCTCACACCTATAAGAAGGGCTGCTATTAAACAAACAGGAAACTACAAATGTTGGAAAGGATGTAGAGAAACTGGGACACTTATGCACTGCTTTTGGGAATTTATAATGATATAGTCACTATGGAAGACAGTCTTGTGGTTCCTCAGAAAACTAAATATCTAGTTGCCTTATGACCCGGCAATACCAGTACTTGGTATATACCCAGAAGAGCTGAAAGCAGTGACACAAACAGAGATTTGCACACCAATGTTCACAGCAGCATTATTCACAATCATCAAAAGATGGAAACAATCCAAGTGCCCATCAACAGACGAATGAATTAACAAAATGTGGAATATGCATACGATGGAGTATAATGCAGCAGTAGGATGAAATGATGTCCTGAACCACATGACAAGATGAATAAGCCTTGAGGACATAATGCTGAATGAAATAAGTCAAACACAAAAAGGCAGATACTGCATGATTCCACTTTTAAGACCATGATAAAGGTAAAATTAGAGGATATAATACAGAATATAGGGGACCTCAAGATACATTGAAGCTTGAGATGGGTGAACAGTTTGATAATGAGGTAAAATTTAATTGTAAGGGAATAGACAGAAGTGAAGATAGTTTACTAGTGGGTCTATAAGTAATATTACCATATTGAAAGTGAACATGATTGAAAGGGGTTGCATAGACCCATATGTCCCACCAATTAACACCACAAATATAAATAAGTTCTTGCATGAACTTCTGCAAAAGCATGAACCTTATACAAAGAGTGTATAATTTCATGATATGGGGAGAAATGCTATTACATGCTATGGGCTGTGTTTAACAGGAAAACATCAATAGTATCACAGCAATACTAGGGGTACATAGTAGGGGAAGGGGAAAGAGTTAGGGGGAGATTTGGATTTTCTATTTGGTAAGGGTGTGTTTATTGGCTATCTTTTTCTTGGAAACAATGAAATTATCTAAAATTGAGATTGTTTAAGGACTGTTGACTTTGGACGTTATACACAAATCCCAGTAGATGGAGATGGCTGAAAGATGTGCTGACTGAGAAGAAGATTGGCGAATGATGGTTTATACATAAGATCACACTTTGTACTGCTACAAAAAATTACGAAGTTGTGGGGCATACAACAATGTGAATGAACCTGTGGGACATTTGGTGAGGCCAGAAACAAAAAAGCAAATAATGTATGATCTCATTTAGAAAATGGTTATAAGAAAACTTGGGCCTAAGTTGTAAATTCTTATAGCAGTCACATTTACTCCAGAACAGTAAGTGTTAGTTCTGAATTTTGAGGGGCTGTTTTATAAATGTATTACCTGGTATTTAGAAATAAGAACAAAGCTGACCAGATCGGGATTAAGGTAATTCAGAGCACAAGGGTAAGGAAGACATTGTCTGTATCTTAGAACTTCACTTCTCTTTGAGACCAAGGGAAGAAAGGTTCGTTTTGTCCAGAACCTAAATTTTCTGTAGCACATAATGTAACTCAACCTGTCTAGATAGATCATGAGAGCCTTTAATCTTACATAGCTTAATGTAATGCTCAGATACAACACAGAGTATATTAAACAGATAAGCAAAAAAGTATTGGCAAAGTCCCCTGAGGGATAGGAGAAAAAATATGGAACTGTTAAACTTTACCACCAGGAAAACCCCTGATACTGTGTCAAACATTAGGGACACCCAAATCAATAGGCCAAGCCCTTGATCTTGAGGCTTGCTCTTGTGAAGTCTATGTATATAGCAGAAAAGCTTTGTCTATTTAGAGGTATGCCTAAGAGTCACCTCTGGAGGACCTCTTTTGTCGCTCTGATGTGGCCTCTGCCTAAACCCAATTCTCCAAGTGAAATCACTGCCCTCCCCTCAACATGGGACATGACATCCAGGGATGAAAGTCTCCCAGGCAGCATGGGAGAGGACTCCAAGGGATGAGCCTGGCCCTGGCACCATGGGATCAACAATTCCATCCTGACCAAAAGGGGGGAAGAAGAACAAGTACAGTATCAGTCTAAGAGAGTTCAAATAGAGTTGAGAGTCTACTTTAGAGGTCACCTTATGCAAGCTTCAGTTAGACATCACTACTTATCATAATTTGCCAAACCCCAACCATTCCTGCCAATCCTAAAAAATACCTAAGGCACTATATAACATCCTACAAAGGTTCTATGCACTAGAGTTACTTTCCAGAAACCTACAACCTCCAGATGGGTCCCTGGACCAGATAAGTCCTGAAATACAGAGGGTCCAGCCTTTCTATAACATCAGCTAGTTCTACCCCTCTTCCCATATTATGGACAGCCTCTTCCAACATGAAAAATTTAGAAGGGCATGGCCTAAATACCCCTAAAGAGTGAGAGAAAGATCAAAAGTGATGGTGGAGTTAAATAGAAAGTTAGTGTTTAACAAATGAGTATGAGTGCTGAATCATTATATTGATATTTCTTTCAGTCTCCAGTACCTTAGAGCAGCTAGAAGTAAATACTTCCAAACTCTGAAATCTGCTCTACAACTAATTGTTGTGATGTACTTGGAAATTTACTGCTTTTTGCATAAATTTTATTTTTCACAAAAAGAAAAAAAAGAGAAGGAGGAGTATGAAAGAGAAGATAGGATTTAACAAATTTTATATGACTGCTGAATCATTATATTGACATTTCTTTTGGTCTACAGTGTCTTGGAGCAGCTAGAAGAAAAAATGAAAAATCATGGAACTGTAACTCATACCAAACTTTAAAATCTGTCCTATAACTACTTATTAAAATGTACTTGGAAATATATTGCTTTTTTGTATAGAAGTTATATTTCACAATTTTAAAAAACGCTAAAATAAAAAATAATCCTCAACAATATACTTGTAAATTGAATACCACAACACATTAAAATAATTATATGCCATGCACAAGTAGGTTTTATCCAGGGTATGCAACGTTAGTTCAACACAAGAAAATGAATGTAAAACACTATATTAACAAATCAAGGGGCGGACACATATCATCTTGATGCAGAAAAGGCATTTGACAAAATACAGTATCCTTTCTTGATTAAAACACTTCACAAGACAGGAATAGAAGGAAACTTCCTCAGCATAACAAAGGGCATACATGAAAAGCCCATAGCTAACATTGTACTCAATTGTGAAAGACTGAAAGATTTTCCTCTAAGATCTGGAAAAAGATACAGATGCCCACTGTCACCTTATTCAACATTGTGCTAGAGGTTCTAGCCAAAGCAGTTAGGCAAGAAAAAGAAACAAAAAACAAACAAGAAAACAGAGCTACCCAGGTGTTAATCACATTATCTCAACAGCTTCTTTTTGCAGTGTTGTTCTATCCTTCTCAGAGTTTCTCAGAGGTCTAACAGTTTTCAAGAAAACTCTAAACCATTTCTATTCTGGTTCAGGGTCTTGGAAAAGCCAGAAGAAAGTAGCCTGTGTTCTAAAGACATAAACTATGAAGGTGATGTGCTAGTATTTTTAAGTAGCATTAGAATTGTTTATTGAGTACCTACTATGAGTTAGCCAATGTGCTATACCCAGGGGAAACAAAGATGAGTAGGCAAGGTCCATGTCTTCACAGAGCTCAGAATCAAGGCAGGAAGCTGGTTCCAGAACACATGAACTCAACCAGATGGTACCAGCCATAAAATGGCAGTTTCCTCAAATCCAACAAGCATATTCTGAGGACTGACTGTGCACCCATCATTCTACCTGGGAATGCAAAGATGACAGTCCTACACCCTGCCCTAAGCAACTTAACAAAGGAAGAAAGACATGTAAGAAAGGCGAGAAAAATTCAACACAATGTGATGTGCAATGGAAAAAGCACAGAATTTGAAATCTGAAGAAAGCCCAGCTCTGACTCTTACTAGTAGGATGAACTTGGGCAAGATACTTAATATCTGTGGGCCTCAGGATCATCCCTTACAAAATGGAGATATCGATACAAAATTTTCAGCCTTATTTTATTAAGCTAGATCACACATCAAGAATCTTTCATAGAGAATAAATATACAGTTTAGAATGCACATGTCTCACTAAAGTAGAAATTCAGAAGTGAGAACAGAATGACTGGGAAGAGAGGGTATCAGGAAAAGCTCCAAAGAGGAAATGAAAACCGAGTGGCCAGAGGGAAAGGTGGAGAAGGGTGATTTGAGCAGGAGTGAGAGCATAGTCACCATGTCTAAAACTATACCTAGTTCAGATTGCTCAAAAGAAGTGGAAAAGGATGGAGGGAAACCCAAGTTGAGGCAGGAGACCAAGCCAAGCTGCAGTGGAACCTGGGCTGCTCCTGCCTGACTCTTCAGGGGATGGGCATTTGGAAATGGAGAGAGGTGACTACTGGTTGAAATAATGACTGCAGGATGTGCTGCTAGTAGATAGTCAAGGGGCCAGCAATGCCAAATGTCCAGCCATGCAGAGCACAGGGACACACAATAAGTAATTGTCCTACCCCAAATATCGGGAGTACCCCACTGAGAAACTGGGTGAGATGAAGAGGAATGGTGTTCGTAATAATCATAATAATGGCAATGGTGACCATAATGATGAGAATAGTATCTACAGTATTAATAGCCCTTATAGCATGTGGGCATACCACAAAGTTCTATATATGCAGGGTCACAGTTAATCCATACAAAGCCCTTGTGAGAGAGGTACTACTCTTATTCTCATTGTAAGATGATGAAACCGAGACATCAAATAACTTGTCCCAAAACTAATAAGGAGCAAAGCAAAGGGCCTAATTTGGTGTGATTCCAGAACTTTCTCTCTTGAGTTCTATGATGTATAACTAGAAATGGCCAGAGGAATCAATATCCTGGACGCCCAGAGGAATCAATATTTTCGATGTCCAAGTCACACCCCAGACCATTTAAATCAGCCTTGGGACTGGAGGCTAGAAATCAGTATTTTTTCAAAGGTCCCTGGTTAATTCAAACAGCAGTCAAGGTTGAGAACCTCTGCCCTTCTCCAAGTTCAGGTTATATGTAATCTAAGATCAGAAGTCATTGAAGGCCTTTTAAGCAGTGAGGCAAAGTTATCAGATTTGTGCTTTAGAAGGAATGAACCCTACTTCTGGCTGAAATGAGAATGACTTTGAGGAACGCATGACTGAATGCAGGAAGATTTAGGGGCAAGCTCTTGCAGAAGTTCAATGAGGGATATCATCCTCATATATTGTGCAGAGATTTGTCCTAAATTAGCTTAGTGCTGATGGAACCAACAATAACCCATATACAAAAAGAGAGGAATAACTTGGTTTGTTTTGTTTGCATGCCTGGACACATTTGTCAGGAGAGAGGATCAGAGGAAACCATGGAACAAGATTGAGTTCTTGTTGCTTGAGCAGCCTCCAAATGGAGATGCCCATTATTTACTTGATGAAACTATCTGAGCTTAAGATAAAAAGCCTAAAAACAGATATTCTGGAATCATTAGCAAGTAATCTGTCACCTGATTTGGATACATAAACTGCAATGTTCTGGAATGTCTTCTGTCTGCATAAGCAGGAAGCCTGAAATTTCAGAACTTTTCTAATCACTCAGGCTTCATTCTGGACATTAAAAAAAAAAAAGTTCTTAATTCAACCACAATTTCTTTTTCTCCTATTACAGGTATCCTTTAAAAATGTGAAGATCACATCTAAATATATATATATATATATATATATATATATATATATATATATATGCACATACATACACACTTTAATCAATTAAAAGATTTTCCACTTATGGATCATGCTTTTTAGGACTTTATTCAATACATACCCAAAGTGTGCAGTACCTTACACTTACATGGCACTCTTTAGTTTGCAAACCCTTTCCTGTACATCAAGGCATTTGAGCCTTATAACAGTTCTTCCAAATGAAGAAACTTGGGCTCAGAGAGCTGAGATGGCTTGACCACACTAGCCCAGGTACTAAATGGAAGATTTGGGACCCGGTTTCACGTCTCCTGACACCCTAAGCTAGCCCACTCTTTACTGAGCCTTACAACATTCATACTGTCCTCACCATGACAGCGCCCAGAATAAAATTTAGGGGAAATCTGATTGCTTCAAAATTCTGAAGGGCTGATGGAAACTCTACACAAATGGTGAGATATTGGGGAAAACGGAAATTCCCTAAAATCTAGTTGAATGCTGGGTATTATGGTCAGGTAAGCTACTGAATGCTGGGTATAATGGTCAGGTAAGCTATTGGTTTGTGTCCAAAAAAAGATAGCATGGCACTAAAATTCTTTCATTCCTTTATGATTTAATATGTGCATTTTGATCAGTATTTTGTCTCATGTATGAGAAAAGCAGTGCTCGAGCAGTTCTTTTAACTGCTGAGCATATTCACTTTTATTCATTTGTTCTTTCTCTTAAAGGTCAGAGTTAATCAAAGAATGTGGTATCCGTGATCAGTATGAGATTATTAAAGGCCTCAGAGATATGCTTCTGTGATCCCTGTACTGAAAAGCTCCCACTTGTTCTCCAGAAACAAAGGAAAAACGAGTCAACTGGCACTGTATACAGCTTCAATTGTTATTGTGAGGAACAATTTATTATTATCTCTTGTCTCAGTAGCTGTCATCTGCCTGGGGATTTGATGAATAGAGTATACAAAAGTGTGGGCATCAGTGAATTAGCCAGTGATTCAGACTTATTGGAAGGTCACATCTCATTTCTCATGCTGGGTTGGAAATTTAAAGTATTAGCAGTCTAGAATCCTCAGAACAGATTTGCAGCACTTAACTCAAATTACAATTTTTTATCAGTAACTTAATATTATATTCATTAAAGTTTAAAACTCAAAACATTCATTCCTTCTTAAGATTTTAAGTTCCTTACATATATTATATTCAATAGATAATGTATGTAAGGAAAAATTTAAATAATTTTAAGAGATCTTTGATCAACGTTTGGTCCCAATTACAAATCAATTTAATTTGATCCTTTAGATTCTAAAGTCTTCATTTATACATCTAATATACAACAATACTTCCATCCCTATCTTAATGGGCCATGCCGAGTGCAGAGAAACAGGGAAAGAGTCTGTACATAGACGGCCATGTGTCCAACTAAAAATAGTATATTCTAATTTTAAAAGTGAAAAAGAAGGGTGCACAGGTAGTTCAGTGGTTAGAATGCCTGCCTTCCATGCAGGAGACCCGGGTTCCATTCCCAGACCATGAACCCCCCCCAAAAAAAAGTGAGAAAGAGAAGAATGTGCCCTTTGGGGAATTAAGAGTCTCTGCTGTATCCATGTTGCCTCTGATGAGTCAGGCCAATAGCTGATCCGCCCCAACCTCATTTTTCCCTAGCAGTCCCTTGGATCCCAGTATGCCTTTTCTAATTGCTGTAGGGACACTCAGTATAAGTGTCCTAGGTGATTGCATCTTTCCAGTCAAATTATTACGTAGAGACTGCAGCTCATTTGAAAGAATTGCTTAGAGGGCGGGCCACGGTGGCTCAGCGGGCAAGAATGCTCACCTGCCATGCCAGAGGACCCGGGTTCGATTCCCGGTGACTGCCCATGTAAAAAAAAAAAAAGAATTGCTTAGAGATGCAATTCTGCAAGGAATATGGAGTCTATTGTAATGGACTGTGCCCATAGTGATTATCTTCAAAGTAGTCTCTCTATAGAGTTTAGAAGGTCTGTACAAATTTGTTCTCTGTGATCCTCTGTATTTGGAATTTTGGTTTGGGGAGCTAAGGAGAAGGAAATTAGAAAAGTCAATGTAGGGACAAACCTCTTTAAAAAACAAAACAAAAACAAAAGCTCTGCATTAAAGCATATGTGATAAAGGCTATCTCTGCCTGAGTTAACAAATCAGATTTGAGCAAAACAGTCAGCTTATTTTCTGAAAGGGCTCAATATTTTCTAAAAGATCACATTCCAAAGTATTGTTTAGCTTGAGGGATTTTTTTCTCCAGAAAGTTTGTTTAGCATTTGAAAAGTTATTTCCTTTTGATAGCCTAATAAATCGTTAGTCTTTCTCATAACAATAACCCAAACTCAAATGTAGGAAGGAAAAGCAAGGATGAATGAAAAAGGCAAGAATGAATAACAGCAGGGTAAAGTTAATAGAAAACAACCACGTTTCTCTCTTTATCACAAATAAGTCTTTGTTTTCAAAACATACATCAGTTCACACAGCTTTCCATTATCCCTACAAATTCCTGAATCTACCAACGTTCTGAAAAATTATTACATTTCAAACAAGGGTCTCCTGTCAGTATTAGGAATTGGTATTTTATATTGGATTATTCCCCAAGGTTTTGCTACTGTTTTAGAATTTATAATGTAATAATAAACTTACAGCTTTCTCTGTGGAAAAAAAATAGTCACTTACTACCGTATCAAGCTAAAGACAAGGAGCCATTACATTTTATGTTGTTCCCTTTCTGACTGGCTGAGCATGAGTGTTCAGATTTTTGCTCCCTGAATCCCCTTACTTTTCAGGAGCAGTCTTCTTCCTTTGTATAGTTAGCACAGAAGGAAGTGAGCCAGTTGATGTCGGGGAAGAGATAGATTCAGCTTTTAGCCTGGGTGGGCCTCAGGGCGCGATCTGAAAATTGCTCTCGGAGTTGTCTGTATGAGCACATCGCAGTTTTCAGAGGGGAGGTTCCAAAAGTTTTCATTGGATTCTCAAGGTATCTGCAACCCAAAAAAGGTTTAAGACAGTGGCTTCTCTTCCTTCTCTAAATTCTCAAAGACATCGCTCTAACCTCGTTCCCACATCTCCTTTTCCCACCTGTGAGAGCTGTGGTGGGGCTGGGAGAGAGGCCGGGATGGGAATATTAGCTGAGGATAGAGGGGTGAAGTGGTAAGAAGGGTGAGGGCGTCCTCAGAGGCACCCACAATTCTGAAGCCAGCTGGGCTTGCTGCATGACATTTCTCCACTCAGTTTCTCCATTTGTAAAGTGCATATTTAGGGCAGCAGAACACCACCCAGCCCTCATTTCATCAAGCCTTGTACTTTAGATAAGTACAATTAGTATGTAGGTCTCTACTCAACTCTCAGCTTCTGAGGGCCGGAACTGTCTTTGTCCTTTCTGATTCCCACAGTATTGCAGAGTGTGTCATGCACAGTAAGTGTCTAAGAAAGAGTTATTGAATTAAGTACAAAAACTGGATATGTTCTATTCTGTGTGTTTATCAGGTTACTTGGGATTTTTATAAAATCTTGTTTCTCTGATTTATTAAACAAGCGGAATTTCCCTTGGGCTTCAAGAACTATACAAAATAACAAATTCAATTAAATCCAGAAGCAAAATTCCCTATCGACAAGGAAAAGAACATTCGTACTCACTAGAGAATCCTTTTTCCCTAACACAGGAATCAACCCCACACCTGCTAGATGGCCCTTCAATTCTGTAACCTTGGACATATGCTGATGACCAGAAAAAGAACAACCCACTGAAAATGGGCAGCCTTTGATCTGCTGAGACTTAAATCAAAGGATAATTGTTTACGTTCTTTTATTTTATTATTGAAGTTGTATGGTTAATAGCATAGTTGTAGTGGATGTTTAATATCGTGTATCCAAATGTTACATACTTAATTGGATTTAGTTCTTGTCACTTCTTTTCTTCTAACAAGGACTTCAAATAAACGTTAAATTGAATGTCCTAACCTGAGTGTTAAGGAAAACAGAAACAACAAACAGGTGAGCAAGAAAGAGAACAGGAAAGAAATTAAATGGGAAGGGAGTACTTCTAGTCTGAGTGTTTTATCTCATCCCCTGGGCTTTTCTTTATTTTTTTAAATTTTACTACAAATATTCAATGAGCACTTAAGTCAGGCTCTGTGCCAGGCATAAGAAGCACAATGATGAGTAAGAAAAAGTGCACCCTCAACCACGGGGGACACAAACAGATAAACAACTTTTTATAACCCACAGTGAAAAATAAAAATAAAAAAGAATTCTGAATAATTGCAAGTAAGGGGGTATGCCTGTGAAAGAATAATTAATTCTACTGGGAGACCTGGGAAAGGTTAACAAAGGAGGTATCTAAAGGAGCAGGCTCCAATATCTCAGAAACGATGTCGCTGGAACCTTGATCCAGAGAATAGAAAGTCAGTTGTGACAACTGGCCTTGGCCTAGAAAAAAAAAGCACCTGCTTCAATCCTCTCCTCCGCTGTGGGCGTGCAATGTTTAGTGCCTGTGATGTGAGAGTGTGGGGGAGACAGGGAGAAAAGAGGTAATTGCTAAATGACAGCAAAATAATGGTTTGCACATCTTAAGAGTAAGATTTAGCCAACTCACGTTCAACCTCAGCATGTTGGTTCTGTTCTGAATAACTCCTATTTACCACCACCTAATCCCATCCCACTTGACAAACACACATGTGCACACACACACACACACCTTGGAATCCATTTACTTATAACTCTGCTGTCTTCTAAACATTCCAAGCATTAAGGTTTCATTGTGAGACCACTACTGAGGATGATCCCCAACCCCAATTACTCACCACACCATCACACTTCTGAAATCTGTCTACCAAAGGCCTCCCCGTTTCTCAAAACAACTGAGAAAGTTCCTTGTTTTCAGGCAACAGCCGAGAGGTATTTTAAATTATTTTAAATGATTAGTGAATTGATGTCTTAGGAAGAAGGCATAAAACTGCATGCTGCTTTTTTCTTCTTTTAAAAATAAAGCAAATGTTCACATTGAAATAGAAAGACAATCTAAATGCCCCAAAATAGGGGAATAGTTAAATACATATTGAGGCATGTTTTAATAATTTGAGAAAATATAAGGTATATGATACATTAAGTAAAATAAGCACATCACAAAACAGGATATACAGTACAATAGCATTTTTAAGTGTGTATATTAGTTAAAAAATTGAAATGATAAGCATCAAAACATTACATGATGGGCTTGTGACTGTTATTTTCTTCTTTATATTTCTCTACATTTTCCAAATTTTAAAGTGCAAATGTGTTACTTTTAAGGTAATTATAAAGCTCAAGATTGTTGTTTTTTTAATGAGGGAAAAGCTTTTCTGCAGTCTATTCAGGTATCAGTCATCTCAAATTATTGCTCTTGAATCTGACTTTTGACTCGAAATAAAAAATGTAGTGGTTGTTGGTTGAGGTAGGGAGAGTTGTATTACACATAATTTTTTGAATTTATTCAAAATCTATCATCCTCAAGAGAAATCTATACCAATCCCCCACCCCCACTCCATGCATCCCCTTACCCTGCCCCGCCATCTGTGTGACACCCCCCCCTCCCTCCAAAGAACTTATTACAATTGTTGGCTCCAGCCATCCCCCAAGAGCCCAATTTCCAACTGTGCCTCCTTAGTCTTAGACCCCCACAGGGAGCAGCCTCTTTTAATTCAGAGATAAAGATATGTATGTTTAGAGGGAAACAAAACAAAACAGAAGGCTCTGAGGATTACTTGTGCCTCTTAGAGGAAGACTTATAATGTAAGGGAGAAAACTCCATATACCACAGACCACTTAATTCTACCTTCCTAGTTTACTGAGAGATACCTTTACCTATTAACTTTCAATGCTTTTCTGAAACAACAGATGCAAACATCTGCCTAAAGACTCACATGGATCACAAAATATGTGTGTGCTTTTTTCCCCCATTGTCCTGATCTAGGAGTTAAGGTTTAAATACATGTCCCAAAGCAAAATTCATAAAAAGGCTACCCTATCATTTACTTATCAAAAATAATTCTAACCTAAACAATCTGCCTTCTCAGTCCCACATTTGAACCATTAGAAGCCCCAGTTCTGGGACTTTTGCTGGAATGGGCAGAGACGCTCTCTTTCCCTATGGTTATAAGTGGGCTCCCAGGTGGAGAGAGTTGCTTGAGCAGAACGAAGACATGAAGAGAGAGGAAGGCCAGTGGACTAACCTGAGGGCTGGCATCCACCTGGGCCCAATTTCTAGTTACCTGGATGTGGCAGAAGCTGTTGGCCTCTGCCTGTAACCCCTTGGCCTTCCCTGGAGGCTGCCTGCACAACTCCCGCTCAGTATCAGCACACGTGGGCAGCAGTGGGTGGACAGGACACACCAGGAGTGCTAGAGAGTTAACAACCACAGAGTAACCCTCAAGCACCAAGGAGTGAGAGTTTTGGGGTTGGGTAATACCCAGCATTTTTGCCCCTCAGTGACCCAATCCTGAGATGTGTTCTATAAAAGCTCTCCCCAGCAGCCACCTGTTCATTATATTTTTTCCCCTCAATATTGACATTCCTTTGTTCTTCCTCATGCAAAAACATTTTTAATTTGTACATTTAGTCACTATCATTGTTCACTCTAGGCATTCCTAAATTGTACCATCTCAGTCTTTATCATCTATCTTTCCTTCTGGTTTCTTTTGTGTCCCCAGCCCTCCTCCCTCTATCATTCTCAGATTCAGCTTCATTCAGTGTACTAGTAATTATTGTGCTACTATCAGGACAGTATTGTACTGTCCATTTCTGAATTTTTACAATCAGTCCTATTACACAGTCTGTATCTCTTTAGCTTCAATTACCCAATATCTACCCTATTTCTATCTCCTGATGGTCTCTGTTCTTAACTGAAATTTTCCAAGTTTATTCATTCATGTTAGTTCATATCAGTGAGACCATACAGTATTTGTCCTTTTGTTTCTGGCTAATCTCATTATTAATACATTCTTTTTGGGCTTTGCTCTTGCTTCCCTTCACCCCACACCACTTTCTGGGATCACCTCCCAAATACATGACATTTAAGGGAACACAAACTAAGATACCAAACCAACAAATCTCTTTCTCTCTTTCTCCTTACACCTGCTTGAGTTGAGATTACCTTTACTTGAAACCAAAAGAACCCCGACTAATACATTACAAAAATAATGACTAGCTTATGGAATTATTGTAAAATGACAGAGCAAGAAAAAAATAATTCCAGCAGTAAGGGCCTACCTTCCTGGGAAGGCAGTTTGGAATGTATATGCCTATAACCTAACATCAGATGAGGACATACTTGTTTGGGAATTAAGTTTCTTTATATTATTATAGGATTATTTTCTTCCTGATTTTCTGCTTCAACTACCTCCTCCTCCTTCTTTCCTCCTTCTAGGCACTTATCCATTGATGAATTTCTGCAACCTCCCTAAAAACTAGCCTTTAAGGATGGACAATTTCCCATGAAGTACTAGTTCACATATTAGCTGATCTGGGCACAAGAGCTTCTTAAGATACTCTCTTTAAGACAACAACAAAAAAATTCCAGGTATAATAGGAATAGTACCCTAATGGTGGCATTCTAGGTGCTAAGAAAATTAAGATGGAAGAGGAGTATTTTTGAGTGAGGGAGCCTCCTGTATGCCCTCAAATGATTCCCTTCCTGGAACTTCCTGAGTTGGCAGCAAGCCAGTGCTCTGCCAGACTTGGAATCAGAATTGTCTTGAGCTGTTTTCCCAGGGGCGGCAGTGCATTGGAACTGACCAATCTGCTGGCTTGGTGGTCCAGCTTGTGACCAATCACTGTCACTGTGGGGTCAAAAGTGTGCATGTTTCCACCGCCTTGGGGGACCCTAGGATGCTACCACATTTTCCAAGGAAAGTCCACCACCGTCTATCTTTCTGAGAAGTACGGTTTGCCCATAACTTTGGGTCACAGTGTAAACCATTTCTTTGGCCAAAGAGTGGGGCCAGTAAGGTCAATTTTGGTGCCACCACATTTTTTGTTTCCTTCTAACACAGACTGCCTATCATAGCCCTGGGAGGGCACCAAGCATAAGCACAATCAATCAATAGGAAACCCAAAACATCCTCGAAGGAAAATGTTGAGATTTGTATGACTTATCTTCATCCAACAAATATTTATTGAGTGTTTACTATGTGTCAGGAATTGTTTTGGTTGCTAAGAATTTTGCAGTAGAGGGAGGGGGGTTAGTGAGAAAAATATCCCTGTTCTAATGGAATCGGCATCTAATGAGGGAAACGGATAGTAACAAAATAAATTAGTAAAATATGTTCATGTTAGTTGGTGCTGATTGTTAGGAAGAAATAAAGCAAGGAACGAGGATAGAGAAATTCATGGAGGTTGAGGGGAGAGAATTACATTTTAAATAAATGATCTGAGAAAGCTGCACCTCCAAGCCACTTTTAAGTAAAACTGAGGAGCTGTGGGAAGGAAGGAGCACTGCAGGTATAGGGGGAGAAAGAACAAAAGTACAAAAGCCTTGAGGCAAGAGTATTCCTATTGTGTTTGAAGGAACAGGTGGTACCAGGTGGCCAGAATGTAGTGAGCCACAAGAGGGAACTGAGATGAGATTAGAGAGGTTGGGGCGGGGGGTGGGGGGCACATGAATCCTGAATCCTGTAGGGATTTAGTGGAAGGATTCAAAGGAAAGGCCCTGAAGGAGTTAGAGCAGACTTAATTTAGAGCACCACTCTGATTGTGGTGTTGAGGATAAAGCACAGGAAGGCAAGGAAAGGATCCCAAAAGTCAGATAGAAGCTGCAAAAATCCAGACAAAAATGATAGGCTAACAGGAGAGTAGCCAAGGAAATGGTTAAGACTTTTAAAACCACTCAACTAAATATAGCATGTACTTTTTGTTTTCAAACACGAGCAGGCACCAGGAATCGAACCCAGGTCTCTGATATAGCAAGCAAGAATTCTACCACTGAGCCACAGTTGCACCTCCCACAGCATGTACTTTTAATTATACTTAACTATACTGAGAAGAAACAGGTGTTTGTTCCCCACCCCAATTCCAAGAGAATCTGAATTAGCTTTGATACTGATTGGATTAACTATAATATGATCAGAAAAGTAACAAAGAATGAACTATTACAAAGTCGATGAATAAATTTAAATGCAATTCCTTATAGCAAACACATGGGAGTAACTATAATTTCTCATCTGTAATAAGTAAACAAGCATCAGGTACTCAAGGTTATGGGCTATATAACAAACCATTGTGGATAAAGTAGTCTCTCAGGAAATTTCTTGCAAATAAACCTGCTAGCACTCATTTTATGATGACAAGAAGCAGAGAAGATATAAATCTGACAAGAAAGCATCTTTAATTCAACCTGACAAATGTTTATATTGCATGCCCGTAAGGCAGCTGATTTATAAATAGGCCATAGACTTCTTCTCTAACTTTAAAGGAGATGTGAAAGCTAGCCATGTGAGAACAGCCAGGAGTCCCTCTGTTCTATCATTCAATTGCTGATCGACACTTGTTGCTTTGATCACCAACTCTAACTCTAACCAAGATGGAATCAGAGTCTGGGGTTCATAATTTTTAGTTCTGTGCCTCTGCTCTGTCAAGCCATGTTTTAGCATGCTAAAGCTGCCAAAATGCGACATGCCAGAAATTGATTAGCTTTTAACAATGGGGACCTGTTAACTTACAAGTTTACAGTTCTGAGCCCATGATGGCAGCATCTGCTAGTCCTCCTCTCCTGAGTTTCGTTGCTCCAGCTTTAGTTGCTCCATCTGTAGCTTTCTTTCTGAACTTCTGCATGTACCCCTCTCTGTCAGATCTCTTTCTTTCATCTTTTTTAAAGGACTCCTTTAAGAGGGCCCACCTGGGGCACCCCTCAGTTGAAATAACCTAATCAAAAGGCCCATGAGCCTTAAATCATTTCAGTAACAATATTAAGTACAAAGTCTCCTCAAAAACCGTTGCAGGTGTGGTCTGTCCTGGAGCGCAATTCCCCTCCAGCTAGCACCTGTGATACTTAGAGCAAGTCATCTGCTCCTGATGCACATTCCCATTGCCATAGGGAGACAGTGGAAGAAAAATGGGTCACAGGTACCAAGCAGTGCTGAAAACCTGCAGGTCATAATCCATTAGATTTCAAAGCTGAAGAGTCATCTGTACAATGACGTTCAGACCTCCGGGCTTGATGGAACCGCAGTCCCACCCTTTCTAAGAGCTTGTGCAGCAGCCTTGCTCTCCCCAAACATGGAAGATGAGAATCCAACATCTCCAAGCGAGGGGTAGTAGCTGAATTCTCCCCAATCTTCAGGGCACAGGCGCAACCCCCTCAGGATGGTGGGGTACTAGCCAGACTATCCCTTGCTTGAGATAACCTGAATGAGTTGCTTCCTTCCTTGCAACTAAAAATGACTCTGAGGGAAGATACCTCAAAGAAAAAAAAAGCTTTATCTTCAAAACTTACTCAACTAACCAATGAACAGAATACCAGAAATCATTTTTCTAAGAAGCGTAGCTGCCTGAGCCATCAGTTCTTATCCACACAGTGCCTATGCCAAGGTCTGGCCAGAGAAAGAAGCCTACAGCCATAGAAGAGAGAGAAAAAAACAATCCAATCTTTTTTGTCCTCATAAGCACTGGGACAAACTCTATAAATTATATTTTCTGTGACCTATGAGACTTCCTGGGTAAAATTATTTACTAATGGCCCATTCATAAACATGATATAAATAAGAAGGTTATTTGCAACTATTTACTGGCACTTAATACACGCTGGGCCTTATGCTAAGACATTTATTTACATATTGTAACTGATCCTCCCAACAAACCTACAAGGCCATTTTTATCCACTTATACAGGGTTTCAGAGAAGAGATATGAGCTCCCAGAGTCACACAGCTAGTGGGTAGCAGGTAGGGTTTGTGTCCAGATAAGGCCACTTCCTGATTCCTCACCCGCATTGAAAAGCTAGAGTAGGAGGACTAGTGGTTGTGTGGGAGGGCAGTGTCAAGATCAGAGGGACATGAGAGATCAACTGTCTAGACTGGTGCTTCTCTCAGAGGTACAGAGCTAGTGACGAGTTGGGATGCCACCGTTTCCTACTTCCAGCCAAGATTTAGACTCAAGATGCCTGAATGCCTCATGAATACCAGACGGAGAAGGAAGGAATCAGGGACAAGGAACACTGCCTGGGTTAGGACTGGGAGGACTCAATCCTACTCTTCAAGTCTCCAGTTGGCTTGAATGGACAAGTAAGAGACTACAGTTCGTCCATCTGTCCTTCAACCTGAGTGATCAGTTTCTCCTCTGAAAGAAAAATCTTTCAGAATACATAACAATGCAGACATTCCTTCCCTAGGCGTTCCATTTTGTGGTGAACTCCACATCTAAATACTTCTTGTCTCTCAGCCGCTTACATGTGAAAGCCCACCAGGACTGTCATGAAATATTGCTAAAGGTAGCTGTTTATAATTGTCTTGCAGGATTATACTTTCATGAAAATAGCAAGAATGACACAAAAAACTGCTTGTTCTGAGTGGCTAATTTGTAACCCAGTCTTAGTTCTCTGGTAACATTCCAAGGTACTAAATTATTCACGGTTAAGGTCCCCAGATTCAAAGAGTGAGTGCAAGCCCCAAAGGACTCCAGGAGAGCCCACAAATTGTTCACTGTGCATTTAGCTTAATTGACTGAGAAAATGCATTTCACGTTTGGTCAGAAAAGCTATTTTGTGATGCAGAAGTTCAACAAGTCATATAATTCACTGCCCCTACGAACTGTTCTATCATCTTCCTTCCTCCTGCAACCACCCCCAGAGGCACAGTGTAGGTTGATGGTGCCTGAAGCAGAATGGATGCTGGGAAGAACAAAATAGAAAGGAAATAACTCACAGCTTATGCATCTTCACAACATGGAGATGGAGGACAGCGTCTGTATTGCAAACCAGGAGACCCAGCAGCATATGCCCATGAACCCAGCTCCTCTTCCCATCCCAGCCCATTCCTGGTGAGCATCCGATAGCAAAAGAGGACCATGGCTTTTCATAGCAAAGGCTATCCATTCCCTTGGATTTAAACTCTCCTTAAGTTTTCTCATAAAAACAGCCATTCCCATGACTTGCCATTATCTACAAGACAACTATTCCTGAATTTATATCATCTCTGATCCCTTGATCTGAATATCCATCTCCCTATTCACTATCTCCTCTTAGACTTAGCTGTCTCAGGCCCTTCAAATTCAGTTTGGACCAAACTTGACTCGTCTTCCTCTAACATGATGTATCAGTCATGGTTCAACCAGAGAAACACAACCACTAGACATATAGATAATAAGAGATGCATGACAGGGATTTGACCTCATGCAGTAACTGGTGGGAACCGATTAAACCATCTCTGTGAGATTGCTGTCTTTGCACCCGGTGCTGGAGCCTGAAGTCAGCAGGGAAAGGAAGAAGACTGTGAAATGGGGAGAGCCATGACAAACTGAAATCCACGAAGATGAGCTGGAACCTGGGAGGACTCAATGGAACCCACATTGGTCTCTCACTGCTTCCAAGCCTCCAACTTGCATGATGCAGTGACCTGCAAGACAAGGTATCTCCCTTCATCAAGGAGCCACACACGCATCTGACCCAAGGTTCAGAGAAACCAAAGGAGGATCCTGCAAGAGCGGGGATGCTCCAAGCCAGCTTGCCTTCCCACACAACCAGGTGAGTCTGCGAATAAGCAGCTACATGCATGAAGAGAGAGAGTCACTTATGCCCCTGTGCCAACCTTCCAGCATAAAAAGAATATGGCTACCGCTTCACTTCTGCCTTCCAAATCTCATGGAAAATGATTCTGGTAGCCTATGATAATTCGGAACTATGTAGGGCAAAGAATTCTGAGCAATGTAATTCAAGCTTAGCTCAACTGATTCGTACAAATCAACATCAAGCCCAATAAACCCTGCTCCCCATGTTCCATCCTTACCTAAGGCTTAAGGGTTTCAGTTATAAGTCTTGAGTCATCCTCAACTTCTCCCTCTCCCTCACAATCTACATGCAAGTGATCATGAATACTTTTGATTTTACTTCCCCTACTTGTCAGTTGAATCAGTCCAGCTCTCGCAGTGCCCACCACCTCGATCCACATCCAGATCACTGTCGCTTAGGGGTTAATTTCTGCACTCTCCTCCTAGCTGGCTTCCCCACACTGAATGCAGATAATATAAAGTCTAAAATCATTTCCAAGGTGTAAGAAGTGCCTCACAACCTAGCTGCCGCTTACCTTATTGCCTCCCAATGCCCACACAGGGTCGCTTTCGGTTCCTCAAATGCTCCACACTGTCTGCCCCCACAGCCTTGGCACATGCTTTTCCCTACAACACTCTTCTCCTCACTCCCAGCCTGGCTAAAAACTCCAGTTCCTCTGTGATGGAGACGAAAGAGAAGAAATGCATTTGCACACAATAACACCAAAACCTCTCCCTTCTCTCCTTGGAAGGAGAACACACTCCCCCCCACACACACTTCCCACACTCCTAAAGAGGAGGGCTTTCTCTTACTCAGTCAGATCCTGGATGCCCCTTTACTTGTGGTGATCTGGGTCATTTAGAAGGAAACCAAAGACACTCAATAGCTCTACATAAAAAAAAGCCTAAGCTGGAGGAGGCTGGAAATTGGAATCAGGAAAGCGAGGGAGCTAAGCTTATAGAATAATTTTGGAGGAGTTTTATATATAGAAAATAAGAGGAGAAAAGAGAAAAATGATTTAAAAAAAAGATTTTAAAGAAATGTTTTATGAGTGGTAATACAGTGTAGAGGTGGAGAGTCAGAGTATTTGGGGGCAATTCCAATTCCAATCACTGACTAGCTGTGTGACCTTTGAGGTAGTTAACTGCCCACTGATAGGTCAGCATTCTTATCTATAAAAAGGAACATTAGTAGTTTCTACTCCATGAGGCTGCACAGTTTGTGCTTAATAAATGTTACTCACATCATGTTATATGGGAAATCCCTCTTCAGCATTTTGCCAAGAAACTGCATTAACGTTTTAATTAATTTTCAATTATTTTTGGAGGTCAGATTTATTTCTCTGTGAATGAGACACCTTCAAATTGCTACTCAAACATGACCTGGGCCAGGTCCTCACCCCACCCCTATTGCAGTATCTCACACCACCACCCCCACAATGTCTTAGCTACACTCATCTCACATGACATTTCCTTGTTAAGTATTTTAATTCCAAGTAGAACATAAACTCCATAAGGAAAAGGACCACGTATCTCTTGTCTATCACTGAACCCACAGTGGCTGACAGAGAGCTTAGAACCCAGTAGGTGCTCAATATATATCTGTTGACTACATAATGGTTGAATAAATGAATGTATGAATGAATCAACCCACAGCAAAAGGCAAGACAGGAAATATAAAGCACTGGCTGCTGCTATCCCCCCAAGATGGGGAAAAAAAATAAGTGAGGCTTATGGCTAAGGTGATAGAACCGAAAAGCACCGGATCTAGGGTAAGAAAATTATGGCTTGTATCCCAGTTTTGCCAATTTGAACCATCTGAGTTTGTTTCCTCATCTGTAAAATGGAGTTAATCCCACTGAACTATATAAAAGGATAAAATAATATACATCAAACCAGTTAATAAATACCCATCTGTCCATTGACTCTCAGGGGTAGGGTGGGGGGCTACTGACTTGTGTCATGCCAGACACTGGTGCCGCCTCCTGGCATCATATTGAAGGCAGTCCAGCACCCGGGCTGGGGAGCAAGAGAAGTCATCGGTGGCGCCATGCTTCCCGTGTGTTTGCGGCTCTCTCCTTGACCCTGCATGAACTGGCCAACCGAGAATACTTTGGCAGTATCAGAACATGTAAGACTTTATAAAAGACTCCTGGCATCGAAAATTACCTTTAGACATTATCTTTCCATGTCACTGTGATATAATATGGATTATCATATATAAAGATCATCATAGCTAAAGACCAAACCTAGAAAAGGGTAAAAACAAATTCAAGATAATTATAAGTCAAATTTTAATTTACAGGAAATTGTAATTAGTGTAAGAAAGATGATATAACTGTATCATGGCAGTAACCATGTGAAGATATCGCCCGAAAATGAGCCCTCACTGACAGATTTAAAATGTGAAATTTTACAAATTAAATATTGCTGAGTACCTATAATGTGCAAGACACTGTTCATTATCACTGAATTGAGGGACATTATCATTGACTGGCAGGCACTTTTATCAGTACAAGAACCAGAGATGATGAATTTAATATGATGATAGCTGACAATATAAATGAAACACTCTTAATTAATTACATCCTTGGACTTTAGCCCTTGGGGTGTTGTCATGGAAATTTCATACAGCTATTTTATTTTCAATGACTCCTGCATGTGCTAATTTTTTTAATCAAGAAAAATAGGTCATAATTTTCTCTTTCCCATAGTTATCCTATCTCTGGGCTTTCTTTCCTCATCCTTAGTGCCCCAAAATGTGGATGTTATACTTAACAAGCTTGATCCACATGGATTCAGAGCTGCCATAACTTGTTTTTCCCTAATACTGCCCCCGAAGCAATCCATATGATCAGCCAGGAAGTGCTAGTCACAATGAAATCAGTGTTTTGGATGTTACTCTGCAGTCTGTCAAAATAGTCTTTTAACAACCACTGAAGAAGAATCTTGATTGACAGGCTAGGAGATACACTTGGGCAAATTGTAAATATTTGTTCAATTCTAGTAAGAGATTAAAATCCAGCCCATCTTTGTTAATATTGTTGTTCATCTTAAGTGTTCCATCATCCTTGGCATGGGTTTTCAGGTTCCTGGGGAAATGGTAATAACGCATCAATTCACCAAACTCCTTACTGAGCACCTGCTCAAGGCAGAGTCTTGGCCAGCTCTGTGGGGGAATAAACCACCTCCCCCGTCTCCATTTTACCACCCCTGCTTTCTGCAGCTCACTTTACTCCTGCCATCTGCTTTTCCCTAGGGAAGGCTCTAAAAGGAGGCCAAATCGGCCTCCACAATCCTCCTTCAAAACTCTCGGGGGGCCGTGCATGGCTGGAACATGGCAGGTAAGAGGTGTGTTGTGCGCTATTGCAGCATGGGACTGTCGAGGAAGGAAGAGGGGGTTCTACTTCCCTCAGGGTACAGGTGGGCTTCTTGTGCCATTTACCAGGGACTTCTAGCCCCAGGGGCCTTCAGAGCTGCTGCCCCAAGGAAGAGGTGGTGCTAGCAATAATGCTTTGCAGACACATTCCATATGACAGACACTGAACTAGGCAATTCGCATCCTTTGTCACAACTAATAGTGTTGAAAACCCTATGAGGGAGGTGCTATTATTAAGTCTGCTTTACACATGCGTAAACGGTGTCCTAGAGAGTCTAAGTAATTTCCCCCAAGACATCGTAGTGGTAGGATTCAAACCCAGCGCCCTTCAACTCCCACGTTGCTGCTCTTAATCACTGTGTCAGACTGAGGTCCCATATAATACTAAAAATGAAAGTGCATTTAAATTCCTACAGCGCTACATCGCTACATCGTTCCTGCCTGCAACATGTTTTGCGCATGTGCGCTGCTCCCCTGGGGTAGCCCGCTACTGCTCCCTGGATCCCATCTCCTCTCACATACCCTAGGGCTCCATTCATCCCAGCAGTTCTCTCCTCTCTCTTCCACGTCATCACATTTCCCTCTCTCTTCCAGATTATTCTCATCATTATAACAAGATGCTGTTATTTCTTCCATCTAACAACAAGGATTTCTTGTCTCCAATCCTCCTCCACCTACAATTCTATTTCTCTGTTCCCCTTTATAGCCAAACTCGTCAAAGAATTATGTATTCTCACTGGGATTCAGTAATTCCAAGTGACTTCGTATTGCTTCTATAGTCTCTCAGAATTTGAGATTTAAAATGATGCAGATCCTTCAGTACCTTTTACCTCAGGCCATTTATTTGGCAGATAGAGCACTGGATTGCATTTTTTCATTTCATATGTGGCTGGTTTGTTTCATTAAGTTAGAATTTAGCAGTAATGAAACATGGATGCAGCCCTGGAGGTGACAGTTAAATTCAGCTGATTCCTTGGCTCCCCTCTGCCACTTAGCCAACATTACAGATTATCACGTCAGAATTGGGCTATGGTGGAACCAGTGGAAATCCATTGCAGCAATTGAGAAAAAGTACTTAAAGGAAATTCCCTCCTACTGATAGCGGAGAAGTGTTATTTTTCTACAGATAAAACCTATTTGATGCTATGTTTTCCTATAAACCTTATGTATAAATCAGTTTCTGTAAGTAAATTTATGCTTTAAACATAGTTGGAGAACTTGCAGAGAAAGAGATAGATGAAACAGAGTAAGCAAAAAGAATGTAGAAGTATAGAAGAGCATGATGTGAATTCCTGTGGATTCCTTTGTAACCCAGAGAATGCTTTTGAAATGAAAAGCATTTATCTTTTGTGTAGCTCTAAATGTTCGTGAATCAGGTGGGCTTTACCAAACACACCTGCGTAGGATGGACAGCATTATTTGTTATTCTGTATTTTATCCGTGTTCTTTTGGCATTACATGGCTCATCTGAAATTCTCTAATGAGCATATATTTGACGGTTCTTCTCTCTACCTTTCTCCCTCCTTTCTCCCTCCCTTCCTCCTTCTTTCCCTCCCTCTCTCTCTTTTAAAATGAATTTTAAAAGCAGTTTTAAAATGGTTCCTGTTATACATAGTGCTCAGAAAGAATCTTCATAAGGTAATTCTGATATGGTTTACTTACACAAACGTGAATCACAGCTGTTTATGCAATGTTCTTAGAAAAGAAGGTAGGAACTATAGACTGAGAAAAAGCTCTCTAAAAGAAACTCAGTATAAAATTTTACATAAGCATAAACTGTTATGAGAAGGAAGAAAGAAAGGTAGAGAAGGCAGGAAGGCAAGCAGACAGGGAAGGAGGGAGGGAGGAAAAGAAAAAGAAAGGAAGGAGGGAGGAGGGAGAAAGAGAGGAAAACACAAGCTCTTTCCTAGAATAGCCATCTTGACATACTTGAGCACAGGACTGCTGTATCTGTAAAAGAAGCAAATCTAGCAACCAAATTGCTGAAGACATACCAATTTTTAAAAAAAACTAATTATTTCAACCATGAACAAGTATTAAATTCTATTCTTAGTTTTGTATATGAAGCAAATGTATTGTGCTAATTATAGTAGATTAAAGAAGGCTTATAAAATAGACTGATGAAATGAAGTTTTAAAACTCCTACAAATCAAAAGGAAAAAATTAAAAATGTATACAACTCAATTAAAAATAGGCAAAAGGCTTAAAGAGACACTTCCCAAAAGTGAGTATCCAAAGGGACAGTAAACAATGGCTTTCTTCCAACATCAGTACTTATGAGGGAACTGAAAATTAAAGCCACCCATGAAATAGCAGAACACACCCACCAGAATGAAAAAGCGTGACAGCGCCAAGAGAAGGCAAGCTTAGGCACCAACTTGAAACTTCATACACAGCCCTAGGAGCTTGAGATAGTACAACCACTTTGGAAAATTGTTTGGCATTATCCACTGAAGCTGAACATATGCATAGCCTATGGTCCAGCGATTCTACTCCTCTGTATATACCCAATACAATGTATATTTATTGGCACTAAATGATATGGACAAAATGTCCACAGCATACAACTCAGATTAGCCAAAAACTACGACAAAGATGGCCATCAATGATAGGACAAAGTATGGTATATTTAAACAATGAAATTGTTCACAGCAATGGGAATAAATGAATTGTTGTTATACAATTCAGAAGCAAAATGTAGAACCAAAGAAGACAGATGTTAAAGAGTAAATATGTATGACCGTTTATATGATGTTCAAAAACAGGATAGATAGAAGTTGGTTTAGTGGTTACCTTAGGGAAGGAGAGATGTAAATAAATGATAAGGGGCATAAGGGGACTTCTAGGATGCTGGTGACGCACAATTTTAAAATATGGGTGCTGGTTAAATGGGCATGTTCCTTCTGTGAAAATACATTGAGTCGTACACTTATGCCTCGAACACTTCTTGTGAAAAAAATTTAAAACTTGATAGCAGGGTGCACAGGTTGTTCAGTGGTAGAATATTCACCTCCATGCAGGAGACCCAGGTTCAATTCCTGGACTATGTACCTAAAAAAAAAGGATAGCAATGGTGAGACTGACAATTCATGTGGTTTGAATTCACTGTTAGAACATATCTTCCATAACTGCAATGCAGATAAAATTTATCTCCATCTTCCTTTCTCTGAGTGCTTTTTTGCTCTCTTGTGAATCATGTTTAAAATGTCCAGTGGGCCTTCCCTGGTGCCCCTCCCCACAGAGGACGACGCTTCCCGGCCCCCTGCAGGCAGATTTGACCATGTGCAGAACTTTGACTCTCCTTACAGCATGTCCTTTAAGAAAGAAATCCATCTCGACCACATCTTTTTAAATCCCACCCCTGCCAGTTAGGAATTATAGGATCTCAGACAAATTATTTAAAGTAAGGCCTCAGTTTCTTCAGCAGATGAAGAAAGGTGTTTGAGGATTGTGTGACTTAATTCAGGTCATCATGTGGGACAACTTTTGGCTCATCGGAAGCACTCAAAAAATACTCAAGTTGGTGCTATTATTGGATCAGTGGGCAGGAGCTAGATCATGCAGGGTTATGCAGGCCTTGGTAAGAATCTGGATTTTATTCAGAGTTTTTTGCAAGAACTGTGGGAATAACAAGCGGCTACACAAGGGAGAAAGCAAATGCGATACTGTGTATATAGGACTCAGGTAACTTGCATGCTTTGCATGAACCTCACTAATGCAATCTGTCAGCAACAAACCCCTTTGCCAAAGTCAGAATTACATAGTGCTTCTGCCCACCCAGAGTATTGCCAAATAAATGTGTGCTAGAACCCAGCAATACACTCAGCTGTGCTCCATCAGGAACATATTCTCTCCACAGTGCAGGTCCCTGCACACAACCTGAGAGTGTGTCACTCTATTGTCTACTAGCCTACCTCCCTTCTTTCTTCTAAACCCCCATCTTTCTCTTTTTCCCACTTATTGCCAACAACATCTTTAAAGAGAAATGAAAGAGGCTTAATGAAAAATGCACTAGCCTAAGAATCCAAAGACCTGAGGTTTGCTCCTGGCTCTGCCATGACTCGGGTCAGGAAATTCAACCTCTCTGGAACTCAGTTTCCTTATTACAGAACAGAGGTAGTGAGGTTCCAACATACCCTCCAAGACTGATATTCTTCAACCATACCTGCAGGTTGTTACCCTGTCATGTCAGCATTGGTCCCCAGAAACAGCTGACAGATTCAGAGGGTTCAGGGTAGCGCGATACTCAAAATATTTAACAACCAGTATGGCATGGGCACAAAACAATTGGAAGGGACATACTACGATGGTTGACTGAATGTCAGACATTCAGATACAGAGATGAGAAAGTCAAGGTCTCCAACCTCACGGAGTTCATAGTTTAGTCTGAACTAAAGAGAAGTGTCAACAAGTCACCACATTCAGTGAATGGGCTACAATCAGAAAACAGTATCAGGTGTGATATTAGCAAAAAGTGGATTGGCGTTTGGGGGAGGATCAACTCTGCTGGATTGTCAAGGAAGACTTCACAGAGGAGACATGAGAGCTGGATCTTGAAAAGAGAAAAAGAGTTCTCCCAGCAAATGTTGGCTGGCAGAGAGGGCATTCCAGGTGGAAGCAACAGCATGAACAAAAGTTTGGAAGCATGAAACTAGAGGGCATCTTTGGTGAATTTGATGCAGTTCCATGCGACTGTGAAGCAAGCATGGGATGCATATAAACACTGGTGGGAGGAGAGACTCTGGAGGCAGACTGGGAAGAGTCCCCCTAGGGCTTGTAAAAAGATAGCTTAGGAGGGCTTGTAAGCAGAGTCAAGGGGAGTCAATGAAGGGTTTTGAGTGAAGAGATGACAGTGTTCCCAACAGAAACATCACTCCAGCAACAAGGTGAGCTCCATCAGTAGGTGGGAGGGATGCTTATCCACTTTTTGAGACAGTTGAATTTAATTCTAAATAGTACAAGGATTTTTACATAAAATTTGCCAATGGTAAAGAAAATTAGGTGTCACCAACTAATACAGCTGTTAGCCTGAGCAGTAGTAAATCAGATTCGATTTTGAAAAGTCATTCGGGAGCATTTCAAATGAACAGTAACCATCTATTGGATCAATGCAGCTTCAATAGTGTATTTCCTTACAGTTTGTGAAATAATCCTAGACAGTATCTGAGCAGAAATTAGAAAACTAACAGTTACAGTCTAAGAGACTTTTATTAAATATAAGCAATATCTGGTTTCCATTATTTTATAACTGAATACAAAAGAGCTCACCCATCCCCATTCTCTTCTCAGATATGACCCTTATCTTTCTAATGGTCCTTCTTTTTTTTTTTTTGGCATGGGCAGGCTCCAGGAATCAAATCTTGGTCTCTCGTATGGCAGAGGAGAATTCTGTCTCTGAGACACCATTGCACTGCCCTCTAATGGTCTTTCTTAATAAAAGAAAAATGCTCCTAAAGGGGGGGACAATTTAGACAGCAGAAAAGATGCGAGAGGCACTGGGTTCAAGATTAGAATGAGGGTCTGTGCCGGTTTAAAACTTGTGTTCACCAGAAAAGCCATTTTCCTTAATCCTAATTCAATATCGTTGAGTGAGATCTTTTTTATTAAGTTGTTTCCATGGAGATGTGACCTACCCACTTGTGAGTGGGACTTGTTGATTAGGTGGTTTCCATAGAGATGTTTCTCCACCATTCAAGGTGGGTTTCTTACTGGAGTCCTTTAATAGGGAACCATTTTGGAAAAAGCTTCCGAGCCAACAAGAGAGATACATTTGGAGATGCAGAAAGAAAACATCCCTGTTTGAAAATAGAAGCTGGTAGAGAAGCTGGTAGAGAAAGCTAGCAGACATTGCCAGGTGCCTTTCCAGATGACAGAGAAACCCCGAAAGTCATCAGCCTTCCTTGAATCAAGGTATCTTTCTCTGGATGCCTTAGTTTGGATATTTTTATGGCCTTAGAACAGTAAACTTGTAACTTAATAAATTCCCTCTATGAAAGACAACCCATTTCTGGTATATTGCATTTCCAGCCACATTAACAAACTAAAACAGGGTCCTTGAGAAGGAAAGTGGAAAACCTCTGAAGACAATCTGAGATGTTCACACATGCAAATCTTATCTTTCAAAGAAGTTACCAGCAAAGCCCACAGTACATAGCATAATGTGTTTAATAAATACTTCCCAACCAATTTTTCTTGAGATATAATAATTCTCAATTATGTAAACATAGACTTTCAAGGACTCATAACAGTGGACAGTGAATTTAGAGCTAACCCAGCTTGAAAGAGCATAAACCCATTTCAGTCTTCGATTAATAATACAATATGGTTTTTTTTGCCATGAGTAAAATATCTTACTTTTCAAATGGTTAACAATCAGATCTTCAATACAACAACACTTTAATCCTTGGAAACCACAGAATTAGATTTCTATGGGCCAAGCACTGGGTTAGGTGTTTCACATTTTATCTCATTCCATCACTATAATATCTCAAGCAGTGAGCAGGTACAGCTCATACCTGCTCACAAGAGCCAACTGTTAAATTTTCAGGAATTTTTTGAGCCAATTCTGTTGGTAGCTTGAAATCTGCCGTGATGGGACTATTTACACCTCAGAAATTGGCAAATACCACAAAAATTCAGGACCTCATCCCAGAGAAACGGTTGGCATGCATTTACCAGCGTATCACTGCATGTGATATAAATGAGAAAGCTTAGGTTCAGACAAGTCAGGTGACCTTCCCAAAGTTACCCATTTACTACTGCAAAGTGAGGTTCTGGACTAGGTCTCCATTTTCAAAGCCCATGCTCTGTCCTCTAAGCCCTGCTTTATCACTTGAAATCATCACTAATGACCCATTTCATTAGAGATATAATTTTAGAGTTTAATCGAAAAGTCTAACTTGCAATTTAAACAATCATTTTCTTAATTTGTTCTTATCTTACTGATGCATTATTTTAAAAGTACAAGGACCTTTCAAATGGCAGAGCTGAAGGATACTCAATTATGTTTTCATTAATTTTGCTAAGCTAGTCTCGTGCCAGTGGCTGCATAATTGGGTCCCAGAAGCAAAATCATTTGAAATGCAGGACTTGCTCAGAAAAAGATGGATCCCATCTGATGAAACCAAAACAGCTTCCTAGTAATAATCATAGTGTTTTATTCAATAGCAGGAGGGCAATAACTTCAGAGGGGGATTTATTCCTATGGAGGGTACCTGTAGGAGGCAGCACTGAAATCAGCAATGCCAAATCCCAATGTTCAGGAAATGAAGTTAAATCCAAGGGCAGTGGATCTCAACCCTGACTGCTTATTACTTTTAGAAACGTCAGGGACTTACCCTAGAGCAATATAATCAGATTCTCTGAGGCAGGGTCCTGGGCATTGATAGTTTTTAAAAGTTCTCAAGTGACTACCTACTCAAGACTAAATACCATCAAAGGACTTGTTCTCTCGTTCTTTCACTTTGTGACAGTACACTATTGTGTCCATTGTTGGTTTCCCTCCCTAACAACTCGGGTACAGAATATCCAGGGAGCACTGTCCTGCATTTGAGGCACCTCCAGACTGCACATTATGTGCGATGGTGACCCCTGCCAGCAGACCACACCTTCTTCAAAGAGCTCAGAACTGGGCAGAAGTCCGACCCACCTTCCTTCTCCCTCTAGAATAAACAGATTGCAATTCATACATGATTAAAATCTCATTGATTCCCATTCACTTAAAATGAACTACTTATCTTTACACTCCCCACTCACTGAGGCATTTATTCATTTCTTCATCCTTCCAGCAGTGGAAAGAGCATTTAAGGCAGCTAGAGATTTCAAACCTACATTTATTTCTCCTTTTGCCCTTTATTAGCTGTGTGACAACAGACACGTGCTTGACATTTACAAGCCTCTGTTTCCTATTCTGCAAAAATGAATAACAATGCTTAACTTATAGTAGATTTATGAAAACTGAGATATTATATACAAAATACCTAACACACTGTTTGGTGCATGATCCATACTCATCAATGAATATCCATTATCAATGATAATGTCATCAAAGATTCTTTAAACAAATGGTTTGAGCACCACATTAGTGCACAGCATATATATTGGACTATAAAAAACAGAAAGATGAGTAAGTTAAGGACCTGCATTCAAAAGTCTTGTGTCTAATAAGAAAGTCAAGATAAATCCATGAAGTGCTATACCATAGGAAGCACAAACTTCCATAGAAACAGGGAGACAGATTATAACTTTTAATAGAGAATGAGATGGAGAAGAAAAAATTTCAATGCATGCTCTGAATCTACAGATGATGAGTTCACAGGACTAAAGTTATTCAGGGAAAATTGCTTTCCCACTTCAAATCTTGTTTCTTTGTGCTGTCTAGAAACTTTGCCTGGAAGCCAACAGTTAAATCCAACAAGTATTTATTAGATTTTGGTCTTTCCAATCTTCCCACCATGACCTTTTTGCCTAAGTCTGGGTAATCTCTCCCCACTGCCCCTTCTCATAAGATCCATCCTCCTCACTCCCCCCACCCCAAACCCCAGGCCTCGGCTCATTATATTATTTTCATGTGAAAGGCTCCCTTCCAGACACCAAGTCATGCTTTAAGACCCACCTCTTCCTTGAAGTCTTCCTGGCAGATTGTTGTCCCATGATAGCCTTTATTGTGGTATCTGATTATAAGTTCCAAGTTCAGTTCCTCAAGATGAATTACCCTGAGCGCTTACAAAATAAATATTCCTAGGACCCAGAATCAGAATCTCTGGTGATAAACGCCTTGGAATCTGCATTTTATATGCATGGAAGATTATTTTTATATACATTAATATTTAAGTCTCACCCACCAACCTGTTTTATGTCATTTATTTACATTGTTGCCTCAACAAGGATACAGATTTTTTAATTGCAAAAGAGTCAGCCTTTTACAGCCTTTAGCTGCACAACTGCCTATTTCCACTACCAGCACCACCACTACCTGTACTCTTCTAAGTGTGTAACAATAGGAAGACACACATACATACCTGTGTGTATGCCCTTGTGCATTAGGTTCTCATAAGCAACTGAGGAAACCCAGACACCTTACTTGGAGATCATTGCTTCAGGGCAAACATTCTCCAGTTATAGAGAGAATGATTTGTGGGCTAAAAATGTCAAACCAGATGTAATTAAGGTAGAATTGTGAAGGCATTCTCCTTGCTTCTAATAATTCATTGAGATTTCTGAAAGAAATGGAAGTAAGATTTGTATTTTGGCCTTGTCTTTCTGAGATTTTCTACAATCCAGGCCTGTTGCTACTCTAGCATTTTGACCTCCAGCTGCATTAACCTGAGCAATTTTTTTCTCCATGAAAGGATTTTCCTTTAGGGAAGAATAAATAATTTTTAATGTGCCTATTTTCCTCTAAAAATAGATCATTTTAAGCCTCATATTCTTTCACTTAGTCTTGGCTAGAAAAATACCACTGCGGTCCAAAGAAGCTTAAGGAAGAACCCCTAGAAAGAATGAGAGACTTGACACATGGGGTTTGGGAATATGCATTAAGTAGTTATTTCATATTGTAGGTAAGGAAAAGATTAGACATATGAACATACTAATTGCCTTAAACATTAAGTGAATTTCAGTTTATGTCACAGACTATTTGCTAGGAAAGAGAAAGCGTTTATCTGCAATGGTGAAGGTTTTGTTTTAATATTTCCAAAGATTATCAACTTGTATCTTAGAGACCAAGAACATTTATCATAGGAAGCATTGGCTAAAATATTATTGCAAAAGTATGTTCACTTAAAATTAACTTTACCCACCAATTTTGCCAAGATTAGCCCTTATCTAAGACCTCAGAGATCTATCTATAATAAACTCAGCTATACTAAAAAGAAGTATAGCTATCCTTAAAATTGGGAACATAGCTAAAGCTTTGTTCTATAAATGAAAAGATTTCTTTAAAACTCAGTGCAAAAACTCAATTTTCCACTTCAAACTACTGGCTTGAAGAAATATATTTCTATAGAATTCCATCCAAAATGTTTGGGAAAACAAAACAATAAATAAATTCAGTGTAGAAATCAGTTGCTGGCAACAAGATGGACTAAAGATCACTACACACTGGCCACAAAACATATAAAAATGCAATAAAAATGGATAAATAATTTTTTATTTCAATGGAAGATGGAAAAAGCATCCCCTAGAGGTAAGGAACCAAGCAAGAATCTCACTGTGCTCCAACACACCATATGCCATGCGGGGTCTCTAAGAGCAAAGGTGCTAGAAGGCCAAGTAGGGATAAGGGTGGTGCTGGGTACTAGGCCTGAGTCCACCTTGGTAGTAAAAATTTAGGAGTCAAGAAAGGCTATAAGTTTATGAAAAGTTCAGGAGAGGCAATGAGTCAGAAATCCTACAATCTGGAAAAAGATACTCACCACACATGCAACTGGCATAAGGTCAAGAACAGAAATGAAGAAATCCTGAAAATTGAAACAGAAAAGGTCAAATAAATCATTAGAAAAGTCTACAAAAGACATGAATAGGGAATACATGAAAAAGAAAACACACTGCCAACAGATAAAGGAAAATATTATCAATCTTATTTGCAATTTAGAAAAGTGCAATTTATGGAGTACTTAAACCGAGAAATTACATTAACATATACATACATAAGGAAGGCTAAGAATCCCATGGTGCTATCACCACTGGTTATCCACAGCCCTGAAAGCCAGTTCTTTATCATCCAAGCAGAATATTGGAAGCGACTTATTTATGGAAAACAATCTGCCCAAGAGGAAAGACCTAAACTTACTCAAGACCTAAATTTACATCAAGTCTTCTCCCCAGTTGATTCAATGAGATCATCCATCAGTCATTTCCATAGTCAATGACACCCACCTACATATTCAGAGCTTTCAGTTTATAAATTAATATAAGTTTGATAATAAAAAATAAAAATAAACAAACTAGGAGAAAGCAATAACTATGCAAAGAGGAAAAAACTCTTATCCACAAAGGGATAAGGGAAGATTTTGAATCCATGAAATAAGAACCTGATGGAATTGGGAAAAAAAAAAAAAAAGGAACATTTAGATCAGCCTAAAGCAGCTGAAGAAATGTTGAGTGACAGTTTTCCTTGGGTTTCTCATGTTTCTGCCCAGCTTGCCTGCACAGTACTTTTGGTCCTTTGTCCCAGTCTAGTGATTCAAGGATGTGTCTATAGCAAACAGCCTTGGAAGATAGAAATAATGTCTCCCTGGAGCAAAGGGTAGGCAGGCTTACTGTCCATTACAAAAGATGTGGGTTCCCAAACCCCAGGGTTCCTCTTCTGTAACACAACCCACTCTATGTGTAGGTGTCATTTGGTCCTTTTTGCATAAGCCTGTGGGAATTGGATCTTGAGAAACTAGTGCAAAAAACTGAATACTTTGGCTACTTCTATTGCTTTGAATAACAAACTATCCTTTCTCTCTCACCCAGGACTTCCATGTTTCCTGCCAGCATCCATGACATTGTGTCAGGTTAGTTTGTTAGCTTGTGTGTTAGTTAGATTCAGTTGTCAACTTGGCCAGGTGAGCATACCTAGTCTTGTTGCTGCGGACATAAGCCAATGGTACGTGAACCTCATTTGTTGCTAATTACATCTGCGGTCAGGTAGGAGGCATGCCTGCTGCAATGAGTGACGTTTGACTTAATTGGCTGGTGCTTAAATGAGAGAATGCAATGTAGCACAGCCTAAGCAGCTCAGCATTCCTCATCTCAGCACTTGCAGCTCAGCCCAGGCCTTTGGAGATGCAGAAAGAAGTCATCCCGGGGAAAGTTGTTGGAACCCAGGGGCCTGGAGAGAAGACCAGCAGAGACCATCCTGTGCCTTCCCATGTAAGAAAGAACCTCAGTGGAAAGTTAGCTGCCTTTCCTCTGAACAATTAACAAAATAAATCCCCTTTTATTAAAAGCCAATCTGTCTCTGGTGTGTTGCATTCCAGCAGCTAGCAAACTAGAACAGCTTGCAAGCAGGGTAAAATTTCGGATCCTTCCAGCTTTTGACAGAAAGCTCATTTCTTCTGCTTTGATCTTCTTGGGGAACCAGACATGGCTTATGTTGAATTTAAAAACAGGAAATGCAGAGCAGCTTACTCCCTCATATTTTGGGCAATGACCAATACCTCATTTACTCTACAGCCAGATACTTTGCCCTTCAAACTCTCAGGGAAGCCAAAGCCAGATCATAATAGACCATGACTCTCTTTTCCTGGGAAAATCTTCCAACTATGTTTGAAATTTGTACTCAGTTTTATAAAACAAACAATCTATGTTTAGTAATGCACACATAGATGATAAACTATTTTTAAAAGTCAAGATAATTGTTACTTACTGCAGGTGAACAGAGACATACATTTGGAGGAGGACATGTAGGCATTTCTAACACTCAAATAATGTTCTAGTTCTTGTAATAGGTGATAGGTTCACAGGTGGTTTTTAAATTATGATTATTTAAACTATACATGTAGACTTTATATATCTTTCTGTATTTGATACATTTCACAATAGAAAACTATTTTTTAAAGTCATTAGATTCAAGATGAAGCCTCTTGTAGCTCCATCATCCTAAGCTTTTATTTCAGATAACAAACAGCTTAGCAATTGACAGCTAAGTGCTGTTGATGACTTGATAATTATCTTCTTCTTACATAAACACCATGATTAAAAAAGAAAGAAAGAGATGTTCAGGTATGTGAGGAGCTAAATATCTGTTTTATAGACAGGCTGATACTGCCCACAAAATTCTAGTGAACCGTGAAACAATAATGCCTTTTCTCCTGGCCCCATACTCTAGAAGCTAAATAACATTTAAAGTTAAGAATTCAATGAATACTCTCTATATGAAACCACTTAATTGGGCCTAATAATTGACTTAAACTTTAGTATCAAGACCCCATTTATCCAAGAACATAGGTTATCAGGGGAAGACTTATTGTAAAGATTCCTAGATGATAAGCTCTTAAAGCAGCCACATCTATTCCTGAGTTGTAATGGCTATTTCTAAATCTGAGATGCTGAGCTCTTTGTGTATAACCTGGTTCCCTGGAACTTTGGGCATCTATGTGACACCTGAGACTCAGAGCTAGAGTTATGCATCTATGAAAGTCAGCAGTACCCCATACAGCAACTGTTTAAAAAAGCTGAAAAGGGGATCAGACTTCATTTCGAGATATGAATGAAGAAGATCTGGTCAAGACCAAGGTAAATCATACTAAAAGATAAAGGATCATATTGACTATATTTTAGAACTTCAACTTCTGTGTGAAACCAAAGGAAGAGATGTTTATTGGTGCAAAATTTATATTTTCAGTAGCACACTACCTAATTTAACTTGTATGGTCAGTTTAATCAAACACCTGAATTACATGGAACTTTGAATAGAGAGTGAGAATTTGTTGGTTTATGCAAGTTAATGTGATGCCCCAATACATTCCAGAGTAATCTGGGCAGAGAATTGAAAAATATTTGCAAAGTCCCCTTGAGGAACTGGGGGAAAATGTAGAAATATTAAACTTCCCCACCTGGAGTCTCACAAGCATTAGGACTACCAATTTAATTGGCTGAGCCCTCTATTTTGGGGTTTGCCTTTATGAAACTTACTCCTGCAAAACAGAAGTTAAGCCTACTTATAATTATGCATAAGAATCACACCCAAAGAACCTTGTTTGTGGCTCAAATGTGGCCTCTCTCTCTCTAAGTCAACTCAGCAAGTAAACACACTTCCCCCCAAGTGAGACATGACTCCCAGAGATGTAAATCTCCCTGGCAACATGGGGCATGACTCCCGGGATTGAGCCTGGACTTGGCATCATGGGATTGAGAAAGTCTTCCTGACCAAAAGGAGGAAGAAAAAGGAAACAAAATAAAGTTTCAGTGGCTGAGCAATTTCAAATAGAGTTGAGAGATCATTCTGGAGGTTATTCTTATGCATTATATAGATATCCTTTTTCAGTTTTTAGTGTATTAAAATAGTAGAGGGAAATACCTAAAACTGTTGAACTGTAATACAGTAGCCTTGATTCTTTTTTTCTTTTTTGTGGGGTGGGATGTGGTGGGTGCATGGTCTGGGAATTGAACCTGGGTCTCCTGCATGGAAGGCAAGCATTCTACCACTGAACCACCTAGGCACCCCAATAGCCTTGATCCTTGAAGATGAATATATAATTATGTAGCTTTTGCAGTGTAATCAAGTTATTGTGAAAACCTCATGGCTGACACTCCCTTTGTCCAGTGTATAGACAGATGAATAAGACAAAAAATAATTAAACAATAGGGGGATGGGGAGTATGGGATGCTTTGGGTGTTCCTTTTTACTTTTATTCTTTTTTTTTTTTGGTGTAATGAAACTGTTCAAAAATCAATTGTGGGGTGCAGGGGTGGTTCAGTGGTAGAATGCTTGCCTTTCATGCGGGGGACCTGGATTCGATTCCCAGACCATGCACCCAAAAAAAAAAAATCAATTGTGATGAATGCACAGCTATATGATGATACTGTGAACCACTGTTTTTACACTTTAGACAATTGTATAGTATGTGAATATATCTCTATAAAATTGCATTTTAAAAAGTCTCCATTCATGAACCACTAATCAAAATACAGTACACTAAAGTTATATAATTTTGGAAGAAAGAAAAAGTGAAAATACAGTTATTGAGGTAAGATCTAGAAAAAACTGAAAGGTAAAGAGAGAGCAATGAACCCTCTTAATTTTTATCACCTTACAAAAAAATGTACCTGGGTAGAAGAAATTTTAGCAGATTGTATTTACTTCTCCTTAGTGCCCTAAACAAAAACTAGCAGAAATATCTTTTTCAAATCTTCAGTTACAGGGTGATCACAAAATCAAGGAAAAGGTACTTAAAAGGAGTTAGATCTTCTGGAGCCCTGACTGGCCCCTCCCCCACCACTCATCAGCCTGTGTGGAGAGCCTAAGCCCCCAGTGTGATCCTTGGTCCTGGCATCAGAGTGATCAGAGTCACCCTTGTGCATATGCTAGGAGCATGTAGGTCTGACTCAACCTGCTGGTGGTGGCTTGAGGGATTCACCGACCCAAAACTTGCCCTGAACATAGAAGCAGCTTGCTAAACTCTCCTTCAGAATGTTATAAGAGAGCTGTGCAGTTGTGCTGCCTGAAGCAAGGGATTGCTGACTATAGGACCGTTCTAGTTTACCGAGCTGCTCAAAGAAGTTACCGCAAAATGCATTGGCTTTTACGATGGGAATGCATTCGTTTACAGGGTTATCATTTTGAGGCCATGAAAATGTACAAATCAAGACATCATCAAGACAATGCTTTCTTCCTGAAGACCAGCTGCCAGTGATTTTGGACTTCTTTGTCTCAGGGACCGGCATGTGACAGCATGTATTGGTCTTTCCCTTCTCTTCCAGGTTTCCTTGCTTTCAGCTTCTTACTTCCAGGGCTTTCTCTCTTTGTCTGAATTTCATTCTCTTATAAAGGACCCCAATAAGAGAATTAAGCCCCACCCTGAATGAAGTGAGTCACATCTTAACTTAAGATCCTACTCACCAAAAGATGCTACTTACAATGGGTCCACACCCATGGGAATGGATTAACTTTAAAAACATACTTCATACTACCACAAGGACATACAGTACAGTACCCAGAACCATAAGAAAACAATTTCCTAGGGAAGAGGACATTCAGAACCTTGTAAGTAGGGAAGTTTTAGGGCCATACACACATGCCAAAGACAAGACACACGCACATAAAGGATCACGGAGGCCTCTACCTTTGATCTGGAGCTGTCCTCTAAACTCATTGTTTGGAAAAGCCTTGAAGGAGAGTATGTGCACAGGTCAGTCTGCTAAGACTGAGAAAGCTGTTTCCATTTTTGCCTTTCTCTCCTTCTCTTTCTTTTTATCAGCTCCCTGTATTTAAGGAAAGTATCATAACATTAGCTGAATGCAGATGTCACAGACTGTAAATCCCAGGGATAACAAATTAAAATATCAGAATAACCAGACTTCTACAAAAGGTTACAAAACATACAAAGAAACAGGAAGCAATGGTGTAGGCAAAGGAGAAGATGAAAGCATTAGAAATCAGTTAGGATGACAAGATCTGGGACATACCAGACAAAGACTTTTCAAAAATCATCTTAAATATGCTCAAAGAGCTGAAAGAAAGAAGTTTCTGGACAAAGAACTAAAGGAAATTGGGAAAACGATGGGATGAACAGAAAGAGAAGAACAATAGTGATGTGGAGATTATGAGAAGGAACCAAAGAGCGCTAACGACCACAGTAACCAAAATTATAAGTTCCCTAGAGGGATTCAATAGCAGTTTTAAACTGGCAGAAGAATGAATCAAAGAACTTGAAGATAGAACAATTTAAATCATACAGTCTGAGGAGCAGAAAGAAAAAAGAATGAAGAAAAGTGAACACAGCCTGAGGAAACTTGATATACCATCAAGCATAAGAATATATACATTGTGGGAGTCCCAGAGAGAGAAGAAAGTGAGAAAGGGGCAGAGAGAATATTCAAAGAAATAATTGCTGACAGCTTCCCAAATTTAATAAAAGACATGAATTTACACATCCAAGACACTCAAATAACTTCAAACAGCATAAACCCACATAGACATATGTCACAACTAGAATAATAAAATATGTCAAAAGCCAAAGATATAGAGAATAAAAGCCACAGGAGAGAAGCAACATGTCATGTACAAAGAAGCCTTAATAAGTTTCGATCTTTCATTAGAAATTATGGAGGCAAAAAGGCAGCAAGATGACATATTTAAAGTGCTGAAAGCAAAAAATTGCCAACCAAGAATTTTATATCTGGTAAAACTTACTTTCAAAAATGAGGGAGAGATTAAGACATTCCCAAATAGCAAAACTGAGGGAGTTCATCACCACTAGTGAACCCTACAAGAGATATAGAAACAGAATTTTGCAGATTGAAAGGAAAGGGCAATAGACAATAGAGCAAAGCCACATGAAGAAATGAAGATCTCTGCTAAAGTGTGCTGGTTTGAAATGATGTATGGACCCTAGAAAAGCCATGTTTTAATCCTAATCCCATTTTGTAAAGGAGTGCTGTTTCTTCTAATCCCTATTCAGTACTGTACGTTTGAAACTTAATTAGATCATCTCCCTGGAGATGTGACGCAATCAAGAGTGGTTGTTAAACTGGATTAGGTGGAGACGTCTCCACCCATTTGGCTGGGTCTTGATTAGCTTACTGGAATCCTATAAAGGAGGAAACATTTTGGAGAATGAGAGAGATTCTGAGAGAGCAGAGAATGATGTAGCCATGAGAAGCACAGAGTCCACCAGCCAGCAACCTTTGGAGATGAAGAAGGAAAATGCCTCCCCAGGAGTTTCATGAAACAGAAAACCAGGAGAGGAAACTAGCAGATGACACCGTGTTTGTCATGTGCCCTTTCAGCCAAGAGAGAAACTCTGACTGTGTTCTCACTTGAGAACATGTGCCTTCTCACTTGAGAGAGAAACCCTGAACTTCACTGGCCTTCTTGAACCAAGGTATCTTTCCCTAGATGCCTTAGATTGGACATGTCTATAGACTTGTTTAATTGGGACATTTTCTCTGCCTTAGAACTGTAAACTAGCAATTTATTAAATTCCCCTTTGTAAAAGCCATTCCGTTTCTGGTATTTTGCATTCTAGCAGCTAACAAACTAGAACATAAGGGTAATGACTGTGGTAAATATAAATGGCATTATTTTTGTATTTTTGTTTTGTAACTCTACTTTTTATATCCTACAAGACCTTAAAGACAAATGCATAAAAATTAATGACAAACCAGAGGTTTGGGAATCATAATGAATAAGCATGCAATCTGTGACAAGAACTACATAAAGGTGAGGGGATAGAGGGGTATAGGAACATAGTTTGCGTTAGGTCGGGGGAACAGGGAAGGTCACCATGACTCAAGCTGTGTAAAATGTGCCGCCCCTCCTAGAGATCACCTAACACCCTTGCTTAAAAATCGCCCACACCAGGACCCAGGGGCGAGCTCACAACTCCCTACCTTGAGTTCTGTGAACTCTGCCCGGGAGCGCAGGAATAAACTCGCTCACTCTAAGGTTTTTTGGTCTGCCTCTTCTCTCTTTCGCTTCCTAAACCTTACAGTTTGTGTATACTATTGAATTTAAGTTGGTATCAAAGCAAAGGAGATTATTGTAGACCTAGAATGTTAAATTTAAGCTCCAGGGTAACTACAAAGAAAATATCAGAGACTAGTCAGGCTTGTGGAGACAGAAATTAGAGCACAGGTTGCCATGAGAAGGGGTAAGGGGAAATGGGGAGTTAATGCATAATGGGTGCAGTTTCTGTTTAGAGAAATGGGAGAGTTTCAGTGATGGAAGGTGGTGACAGTACTATAATATGAATGCAGATCAGTCCCATTGAATGGTATGCTTGGGAGTGGTTGAAATGGGAGAGTTTGAGTTGAATATATGTTCTCACAATTAAAAAAAACAAAAGATCAATTGAAGAGGCAATGACAGTCAAAGGCAATACATGATCTTAGGTGAGATCTAAAAAGAGAGAACAGAAGGTTCAAAAGGGCACTATTGGGACATATAAAAACTTGGAATATAGACCCTACACTTTATATTAATGTTAAATTTCTGCACGAAAAGTGGTTACATAAATTAGTAGCCTTGTTTTTAGGAATGTTTATGGTAGCATTAAGTGTTAAAGAAACATGATATATACAACCCATACCCAAGTACTCAGAATATGGGTTTGTAGATGAAAGGAAGGAAGGAGAAAAGGAAGAAAGGGAGGAGGGAAGAGAAAAGAAGGAAAGGAGGAAGAAAGAACAAGAAAAAAAAGGAAGGAAGGAAGAAAGGAAGAAAAATGCAAATGTGGCAAAATGTTAAAATTAGCACATCTGTGTATCTGGTGAAGTAGGGGAATGATTGAGTTTTCTGTATGGGATTTGTATTATTTTTGTAACTGTCCTGTAAGTTTGAAAGTACTTCAAAATAAAAAGTAAAAAAATTTTTACTTTTGGAATTTGTTTTCATGCAAAGATAAAAACCATAGAGAAAATTTCAAAGCTTTGCCCCATCTATGCATGATCAATCATAAAGATATATTTACAGAACTTAACATTTTTCCTCTACAGCAATATAATAAAAGAACATTATTTTCTAAAACATGTTAATGGTCCCTTCTAAACTGACATTAAGCCTATTAGATAAATATGTTATTCTGCGTTTATAATCTCTACCCACAAACATGATTCACTAATATTAGGTCATAAGACATGTTTTATAATTCCAAGGGAAAAAATTGAAGCTGATTTTTGTATTATTACTCCATTCTAATAGTATCTTTGATGCCAATTTCTTAATATGACTCTGAGACATAGTAATTAAGCTTGTTTTATCAATTCAATAGGACAGAAGCTTTATTAGATTACCCCAGCAAAGCATGCTGGGAAAAGTCATTCATTCAACACAAAACTATTGATCATCTGTAAGCTGTGAAACACTATGATAAGCACCGTGGGGAAATATTGGTACATATTAAAATGAGGCTGGCATCAAAGGACTCACTATCTGGTGAGTTCCATCAGGGAAATACAGATAGAGGAAGATAAACTCTGTGAGGATAGAGAACACTACATTTCTATCCTACTTTTTGTTGGCTATTCTGCTCTTGGAAGACTCCCTGGAACTAAGTAAGTGTTTCCTGAAAAATTAAAGAAGTGGCACGGGATTTGCGCTTGAAAGATGTAATTAAATGTGCAAAAGATGCTAACGAAAGCACATTTGCAAAATTCAGAGCTGGGCTGTGCGATGATGGCTCGGTGACAGAATTCTCGCCTGCCATGCCGGAGATCCGGGTTCAATTCTTGGTGCCTGCCCATGCAAAAAGCAAAAAATTAAACATTAAAAAATCAGAGCTGCTCTTGTGGGTCTTATTTTGCTCACCCTAATTCAGTTTTTCCCAGCTTGTGATAAATGGCACAGCGTGTTTCCAGATCTCCCTCTCCACAGCATCCTGTTGCCACAACTCAAGAAACCACCCATGGACCCAAGCGCGTTGCAGGCCCAGAAGCTGCAGGAAATACATTGAACCGTGTTCATCCAGTGAGTGTAGTTTCTTTCAAAGGAGTCACTTTTAAATACTCTTAACTCAGTAATACTGCCATTATTCAATATATGCTTGAAATTCTTCTTTGTAGTTCATCTTCAGAATCTGCATTAATTCCTTGTAAACATCTTCATTATCCTCAATATTCACAAAGGATCTGAAATCAGAATAATCTCAGACCCCTCAACAAGCAGAAATGGAAGCCGGAGGACAGTAGAGAAAAGCCTGCAAATTTCTGAAGGAATTGGTCTATGAGACATGTTTACTATCTGTATTATAGATCTCTGAATCATTTTAATCTTTTGTGATAATAATATAATATGTCAGTACATGGAAAGAAAAAAAGATTGGGAAAATGTCCTTTCCCTCCCCTACTCCAAATCACTGTAGTACAACTCAGAAAATTGTAAGCCTTTTTTCTGAGTATAAATTTCAGCTCAAATTTCTACTTCTGCCTTTGGTAAAAAAGGCATTCTATTCTATTGTTGCTTTTAAAAAAGTGTTATCAAACTTTTATGACATATGAAATGGTACAAAGATTACAATTATGAATACTTATATGCCCACCATTAAATTTAAGAATTAATATATGAGAGTTTAAGTCTCTCTAGCACCTTCCTTTTCTTCTTCCTCGTTCGACCATTACTATCCTAAATTAGATGTTTATCATTCTTGAGCATTCTTTATACTTCTCCTAAATATGTGTGTAAATCTAAACAATATTTTTCTCATGTCTTTAAATTTTATATACGTAGTAACATAGTATAATATTCTTTTTTGCTCAACATTATGTTACTATGTACAGTTCTTGTTCTTTAATAGATTTACAGGCTGTTTTAGTTTCTTGGCTGCTAAAAAAAATATCATACAATGGGTTGGTTTAAACAACAGGAATTTATTGGTTCATGGTTTTGAGGTTAGGAGAAGTCCAAACTCGAGGTGCCAGGAAGGCAACTCTTTCACCTCAAAGACTGTGACATTCTCAGGTGGCTGCCAGACCTTCGTCTTTGGTCCTGGCACTGCACATGGCAGCAGCATCTCCTTTCTCTTCCAGGTGTGGTTCCAGTGACTTCCAGCTTTTGACTGCTCACCATGGCTTCTCTCTCTGTCAGACTTTCACTCTGCTTACAAAGGACTCCAGTCATCCAGATTAAAGCTCGACCTGATTCCGTTCACCTTAGTTGAAGTAACATCTTCAAGAGCTCTTATTGACAATTGATCAACCCCACCAGAATGCAGTCCAAGACCAAGGACATGTCCAAACTGGGGTATACAACTCAATCTACCACAGGTTGTTTACTCTTTTCTTTCAATTACGTAGATTTTTGTTCATGTCCCTTGAGTTCACGAGTGAACTTGTCTTTAGGATTTGTACATTTGAATACATTTTCATGCCTTCATGGGTTGTGGGCATCTATTACCAAATTTCTCTTAACAGAGCTTCACATCCTCCTTCATGCTTTATGAATCTTACCAATCTTTAAACGTTTTCATTTTCACATTACTATTACCAAGATAATCTGTGTGTGTCTATGTGTGTGTTCATAGTCACTCTTCTGTGAAATGTCCCTGATATTTTTGCCTTTCTTTCTTTCTTTCTTTCTTTTCTTTTTCTTTTTTATGCATAGGCAGGCACGGGGATTTGAACCCGGGTCTCCGGCATAACAGAACTCTGCCCGCTAAGCTGCCATGGCCCGCCCTGCCCTTTTTTTGATAAGTTGCATTTTTTTTGGTAGAAGTTCCTTTATATCCTAGTTACTAATCCTGTTTATGTTGTAAATAGCTTCTGGCTTGTCTTTTGACCATAATTATCATATTTTTTATTAGATAGACATTTTATTTTTTCATATAGTCAAATTTCTTGACCTCTTTCATGATGGTTTGTACTTACTACATTTTCCCTACCTTGTGGTTATAAAGACATTCATCTATAGTTTCTTCTAAAATCAAATTTTCATTTTTTATTAGGTCTTTAATTCACCTTCTGTTTATGGTGTAAGGTGGGATTCAATTCTCATTTTTTTCCATTTTCATAATTAATTATCCCATTACCATTTACAGTCTGGTTCATCCTTTCTCACTGATCTACAAAGCAACCTCTGCTGGGAGATAAATGTCTGTGTTTGGACTGTCCATTAAATTCCACTGGTCTCCATTGATTGCCACATCAACATCACACTTTCTTAATTAATATAGCTATATTATAAATCTCCATATCTGGTAGAACAAATTTCATCCATCCAAACCTTCTTCTTTAAGAATTTCTCAGATGATTATGGTCTGTTCATGTATATTTTAGACTGTTGCTCTTTTCTCACACATTTTTGGATTAGCTTGCAAGTGCCATGAAAAGCTGCATTGTCATTTTGATTTGACCCATGAAATAATATTTTGGAAGAAAGGAATACAAAATCATAAATCGACTGGCAATATGACTTCTGTGCCCCGATTCTGTGCAAAATGCAGAAGAAAATATGCCTTCTATGCAGTTAAGACTGTGGGTAAAAATGTTAAATCCTATGTATCAATGTATTTTAATACTCTTCTTTGAACTCTTTCTGGATTAAGAAACTATGGTAGTTTACAGTATTAAAAAAATCAGTTTTAAGTCTTTTAATTTTGGTAGCTCTTATTTGTATATGAAATTTTCACCTTCAATATTTGAGGGAAGTAAATAATAAATATTTAGTAAAATTTTAATATTTAGTTTCTCCAGAAGTTCTGGGATTTTCCTAACTATTGCAAGCAAGTTAAAAAATGCATATGATAAAAAAAAACTACGAGGTAATATAGGCATGCTGTGAATAATGAGTTTAAATTTAGAATTAAGGAAGAAAGGTGGGCTGCTTGAACTGTCAATGTCATACTGGGACATTACCTTACAACCAAAGATTAATTATTTAGCTCTCTGGGAGAATGTACTTGCATTTGACTTTACAGTTAATAAATTTATTATAAACTGAAAAAATGCATATGATAACTAAGCATTGCCACATGTGTTCTGCCACAGCAGTCTAATAAGTGTCCATTTACATAACAAAAACACATATACGAAGAAATAAAGCTGTATGCAGGGGCTGAAAATATGTAGCAGTAGAATTATAGTCTGTCTCCTCTAATGTGTATTTGTGTTGAGGGTACAAAAAAGGAAAATGGGATAGGTAAAAAAAAAAATTTGAAGTTACAGAACACAGAACAGAGCTGAAAAACAAAAATTATACAGAATAAAAATAATTTCCACAGTATTGGGTCTTAGAGGATTTGGGAGTACTGTTTTATCAAAAGTTCTGTTAATATACATCATCGTAGCTTCAATTATCATCTCCTTCCAGGCTGTTTGTAAATCCAGCATTCTGCTTGTGCTGTACTCTTGTGACTAACTTTTTGCTGCTTTCTTCTTTACTGTAAAAAAAATCTCACTTTCCTCAAACAGTTTCAAATTTACTTAGCTACTGATTGTTATTGGAGATATAGCTAAAGCAAAGATTTCTAGGACTGTTTTTCCCTGTTTGCTAAATATTGAATAACCGGTTTTTATAGTTCTGGGGAATTAAGATGCCTCAAAAGCTTTAGTATCAGTAGAATATTGGGGGGGTGGGGAGGTGCATGGGCCAGGGATGCAACCTGGGTCTCTCGCATGGCAGGCAAGCATTCTACCACCGAACCACCAATGCACCCATCATTTTTTTTTTAACATGGGCAGCTCCAGGAATCGAACCCAGATCTCTGGCATGGCAGGCAAAAATTCTGCCACTGAGCCACTATTGCACCTTCCCCATCATTTTGTTTGTTTGTTTGTTTTTGCATGGGCAGGCACCTAGAATTGAACCTGGGTCTCTGGCATGGCAGGTGAGAACTCTGCCTGCTGAGCCACCTTGGCCCACTCCATTTTTACTAATATTTATTAAACCAAGAATATGCACCATGCAGGGTAGGGAGGTGTGGAATTTAGTTAGTCCTCTAGAGCAGCTAGTAAATTGCCAGGAACTGTCTGGAACAACTGTTGGAGGGACACTGGTGACTGGACACACATCATATACCAATCTGGAATGAATGGGAGGGCTGACCTCATAGCATGGAACTGTAAGTACAGTCCGCAAACTTCAGAGGCCAGCACCCCTCCCCCACCAGCACAGCAGGCTGCTGGAGACACTTTGCAGTGGGAGAAAAGACTCTGCTAGGAGCAAGGGAAGGTAGCTCAACCAAGCTACAACTGCAGTTTTAATTAATAAATTTGGACTACTGAATATAAGTTCTGAGCATAGATAAACTCAGAGAAAGCAGGAAAGACCTCTCTACCTGAGGTTTCTCCCAACAGAGAGGAGACAGGACTGACAAAGAAAAAAAGAAACACGGAGGTTTTTGAAATCGGCCAAGCTCAGAATACTGGAAAAGGGGCTGTGCCTTTATAAAGCCAGATACCAACTCTGGCTCTTGATTAGTGAACCTTGGCTGCTGGGGACTGACCCTAAACAAGGATCTTATTTTTTTCTCTCTCTCATTTTTTCCTTTTTAAAAAATATTCTAAGTAGTTCATTAGAGAAAGCCCCAGCCATCCACAATTGTCAGCACTGACCCAAGCAAGGACAGAGTTAAGAGAGTTCTAAGAGTCAAAGTCACAAGTCAAGTGAAGTATATAATCCCTAAAGTGTGTATCTTCCCCAAGAAAAGGGAGTGGGGCCCAGCTAAAATGGTGGTCCTCCTTCAGAAACAGCTTAAATTTGACTTCCAACTCAGCATCTGTCTCAATCATGCCCCTGGCAGGCTGAGAAAAAGTTCCACACCACTTTATGCTAGTGGTGAACTGTGGGCTGACAAATGCCACCTACTGGGTGGGATAGGAAAAGCACAGCCTCTAGAGGCTCCACAGGAAAGTCAGGCAACTTGCTGGGTTTCATCCCTCAGGGAAAACTTGATATTGATTACACCCTCCTCCTAAGACTTAGGCATGTCTTGTCTAGGAAAATCTGATTAAGGTCAATGATATCTGGGAATCTCATTCTTAAAAATAATTCCATTTAAGCAGGGTAAGAACAAGAAAAATAGGAGCTAAAAAATTGTGAACAGTTAAAGAGAAGCTATGCTAGAGGTCTAGAATAACTTGAACTGAATACCAAAAAACAAATAGAAAAAAAGCCAACAAACAAGAAAACCCTAAGTAAAAGATTGAAATGACCTCCAGAATAAACTAATGAAAAAAGAATCAAATGTTGAGACACCAACAAAAAATTATGAGTCATATTAGGAAAAAATGAGATATAGCCAATCAAAGAAACAAATTAAAACTTCAAGTGAGATACAGCAGTTGAAGCAACTAATTAATGTTCAATCAAACATGCTAAATCAAATCAACAAATTGAGGGGAGATATGGCTGGAGACCTACTATAGCAGATTTGAAGAGGATTAGTGAACTAGAGGATCAGACATCTGAAATCCTAAACAAAAAAGAACAGATAGGGAAAAGAATGGAAAAATATAAGCAGGGTCTCAGGGAATTAAAACACAACATGAAGCCATGAATATACATGTTACAGGTATCTCAGAAGGAAAAGAGAATGGGAAAGGGGCAGCAGTGTTTCTATGTACTAGCAATGAGCAATCTGAGGAGGAAATCAAGAAAAAAAAATTCTATGTACAATAGCAACCAAAAGAATCAGATATTTAGGAATAAATTTAATCAATGCCAGAAAAGAACTATACACAGAAAACTACAAGAAGTGGCAAAAAGAAATCAAAGAAGATATAAATAGGATGGAAAGACATACCATGTTCATGAATTGGAAGACTCTAGTCTTATAGTTAAGATGTTGAATCTACTCAAATTGATTTATAGATTCAATGCAACACCAATTAAAATCCCAGTAACTTACTTTGCAAAAATAGAAAAATGAATAATCAAATTTATTTGGAACAGGGTGCCCCAGATAGCTAAAAGTATCTTAAGAGGAATGAAGTGGGAAGTCTCACGCTACCAGATTTTAAAACTTATTACAAAGCTATGTGGTCAAAATAGCATGGCACTTGCATAAAGATAGATATACTGACCAATGGAATCAAATTGAGTGTTCACATATAGACCCTCTCATCTACAGACAACTGAATTTTGATAAGATGGTCAAGCCAACTCAACTGAGACAGAGCTGCCCCTTCAACAAATGGTGCTCGGAGAACTGGACATCCATATCCAAAAGAATGAAAGCGGACCAATATCTCACACTTTGTAAAAATTAACTCAAAATGGATCAAAGACCTAAACATTAGAGCTAAGACCATAAAAAACTTTTAGAGGAAAATTTAGGGAAGTATCTTATAGATTTTGTGAAAGGAGGTGGTTTCCTAGACCTTATACTCAAAGTACAAGTGATGAAAAAAGAAACAGATAAATGGGATCTCCTCAAAATTAAACACTTTTTGATCAAAAGACTTTGTTAGGAAAGTTAAAAGGCAGTCTACACAATGGAAAATAATATTTGGAAACCACAGAATAGATAAGGGTTTGATATCCAGAACATATAAAAAGATTCTACAACTAAAAAAAAAAGAAGAACAACCCAATTTAAGAATGGGCAAAAGACATGGACAGACACTTTTCACAAGAGGAAATACAAATGTCTCAAAAACATATGGAAAGATTCTCAAACTCACTGGTTATTAGGGAAATACAAATCAAAATCACAGTGATACATCATCTCACACCCCTGAATGGCCATTATCAAAGAAAAGAAAACAAGTGCTGGAGAGGATGTGGAAAAAGAGGCACTTCGTCACTGTTGGTAGGAAAATAGAATGGTGCAATTCCTCTGGAATACAGTTTGGCAGTTCCTCAGGAAGCTAAGTATAGAATTACCATATGGTTCTGCAATCTCATTACTAGGTATATTTTCAGAGGAACTGAAGGCAAGGACACAAATGGACATACACATACTGATGTATATAGCAACATTATTTACAATTGCCAAGAGATGGAAACAGCCCAAATGTCCACCAACAGACAAGTGGCTAAGCAAACTGGTATAAACATATGATGGAATATAATGCAGTTGTTAGAATAAAATCATGACACATGTAAAAACATGGAGGAACTTGAGGATATTATGCTGAGTGAAATTAGCCAGAAACAAAAGGACAAATATTCTATGGTTTCACTTATATGAACTAACATTAATGAATGAATTTTGAGAGTTGAAGTTAAGAATACAGATTATCAGGGGATAGAAAGAGTGTAGAAATTGGGCATTTGAGGCTGAAGGAGTAGAGATTGTTCAACAGGACTGATTATAAAGATCAAGAAAGAGATAGCACGATACTATCTGATGGTAGCACAACATTGTAAGGACATTGAATGAAGCTAAGTGTGAGTGTGGTTGAGGGAGGAGGGCTGGGGGCATGTATGACACCAGAAGGAAAGACAGAGGATAAAGACTGGGACAGTATAACCTAGTGATGCCTAGAGTGAACAATGATGATAATTAAATGTACAAATATAAGAATGTTTTTGCATGAGGGAGAGTAAATGAATGTCAATATTGCAAGGTGGTGAAAAGGGGGTGGTATAGAGAGAAAAATACAGTCAATGTGAACTAGGTTCTATAATTAATGGTAACATTGTAATATGCCTCCACTAAATGTAACAAAGGTGATAATAAATGGGAGATGTAGGGAAGGGCTACAGGGTTCTTTGAGGAAGAAATGGAAATGTTCTCAAATAGATCGTGGTGCTGAAGACATTGCCATGTTGATTTTTTAGTTAGATTGTATTGTATGATGTGTGAATAAAACTGTTTAAAAATGAGCAGAGTGATATAAGTGCTAGAGAAAATGTGGAGAGAGAAATGTACCTAGTCATTGTTGTTAGGGAAGTAATAGGGTGCAGCCCCTCCAGAGGACAGTGGGGTGGCTCCACAAGAGGGTAGGGGTGGGGTTGCCATATCATCCTGCAAACCTGTAGTTAGGTATACTTGGGAGGACTGAGAGCAGGGACAAGAATGGACATTTGCACACTGGTGATTATGGCAGCAGTGTTCATGATTTGCAATAGATGGAGGTGGCCTAAGGGTACAGCAACTGAGGGATGGAAGGGGGAACTGTGGTGTATACATACAATGAAATATTGAGTGGCTGCAAGAAGGAGTGAAGTTGGGAGGCATGCAATGAGATGAATGAAGCTTAAGGACAGTATGTTGAGTGAAATAAGCCAGAAACAAAAAGACAAATATTATAACCCCTCACTAATATGGACTAACTCTAATGTAAAAAACCTGAGAATTGAAATCAAACCATAGGTCATCAGGTGAAGGCCCATTGTAAAGGTTCTTAGTTGTAAGCTCTTATAGCAGTCACGAATATTCCAAAGTGGAAACTGTTAGTTCTACATCCTGAGATGCTGAGCTCTTTGTGTACAACCTAGTCATTTCCTGGAACATTGAGTTTGTGTGGCAACAGAGACTCGGAGCTAGAGTTCTGCAGCTATGAAAGTCAGCATTACCCCATACACCAATTGTTAAAACACTGAAAAAGTGATGAGACTTCAATTAGAGATATGAATGAAACTGACCTCAGAAGGACTAAGGTAAATAAGACTAAAGGGTAAAGTATGACATTGACTGTATTTAAAATTTTAACTTCTGTGTAACCAAAGGAATAGATGTTTATTTGGTGCAAAATTTATATTATCAGCAGCATACTGTCTAATTTAACTTTTATGGGCAGCTTATTCAAACACCATAATTACATGGAACTCTGAATAGGGACTGGGAGCTTGTTGGTTTGTACCAGTTGTGTGATGCCTCAATACATCCCAGAGGCAAGGGTGGCTTAGTGAGCTGTGGGATTTAGTTCATCCTCCAGAGCAGCTAATAAATAGCCAGGAACAGTACAGAACAACTGCTGGGGCCACAACAGTGACCAGACACACAGCGTACCCCAGTCTGGACCAGCAGGACCAGCTGCGAGCCCACCCAGAATCGTGAGTTCACCAAGCCACAGTAGCCAGCACCCCTCCCCCACAGGCTGCTTCCCAGAATGGATAGGAAAGAGAGTTTACCAGCAGCAGGGGCTGAGCACAACGAAGCTCCGATTGTGGAATTAATTAACAAATCTGACTACTAAAAATAGGCCCCCAGAGCAGCTGAACCTCGGGTAAACGCTGAGGTTGCTGTTTTTGCCCTGACGCAGAGGGGCAGGGCTGACAGAAAAGAAAAAAAAGGGGGGGGTTGGATCAGATAGCACATAATACTTGCAAGGTTCTGGTCCCTAAAGGAAAGGAGGGGCACATAGGACCTGGATACACAAAGCAGCATACCAACTTAAGCTCTTGATTGGAAAATCCAAGGAATGGGGGTCCTCCTGCTCTGTAAAGGATTTTTGTGTGTGTGTGTGTGGAAATGTTTCTATGGCTTGACTATTCTTTGGATACAGCTGCAGGGATTCTCAGGCTCCAACTGCCATAGGCATAGGCAGAATTCAGCTTGTTGGAGTGTTTGTCTGAAGCCTGCACCTTCCCCAGGAGAGAGGTGAGCCCAAGCTCAGGTGGAATCCCTCCCTCAAGGAATTCAGACCCCAGGGTCTGGAAAAGTGAAGCTATTAAAGCCAGCCTACAACCTTTCCTCTGTCTCCACCACACCCCCGGCAGGAAGAGACTGCTGAAGTTAAAGGTACCACATCACCTTATGCTGGTGGGACCCACAGGCAGACAAGCACCACATACTGGGCAGGATAGGAAAAACACAGAGTCCAGAGGCTTCATAGGAAAGTCTTTCAACCTGCTGGGTCTCACCCTCAGGGAAAACTGATGCAGGTGATTCTTTCCTCCTGGGAGAAGATCAGTTTGGTCTGGGGAAATCTAGCTGGAGTCTATAATACCTAAATAGACCCTCCTAAACAGGGGGAAAAGGCACTATACAGGCAGGGCAAGAAACAAGAAAACAAGATCTAAAAATTCTGATCTGTTAAACAAAACCTAACCTAGAGGTCCAAAATAAACTGAATGGGATGTCAAAGAACAGATAGACAAGAAAGTCATCCAGCAAGAAAATCTTAGGTAGAAAAAAGTGAAAACAATCTCCAGAATAAACTAATTAAGGCAATTATATGCCTAGATGCCAGCAAAAAAAAACAAATCATACTAGAAAAATTAAAGATATGGCCCAGTCAAAGGAACAAACCAACAATTCAGTTGAGATACAGGAGTATAAACAATTAATTCAGAAGGTTCAAACAGACATGGAAAACCTCAGACATGACAAAAAACAATGGAAACCTACAATGTTAGATTTCAAGAGGCAGAAGATAGGATTTGTGAACTGGAGGACAGGACATCTGAAATCTGACAAGCAAAAGAAAATATGGGGTAAAGAATGGGAAAATATGAAGGATCTGTGAACTGGAGGACAGGATATCTGAAATATGATGGATTTACATATTGTAGGTGTCTCAGAAGGAGAAGAGAAGGGAAACGTAGGAGAAAAACTAATGGAGGAAATTATCATTGAAAATTTCCAAACTCTTATGAAAGGCTTAATATTACAGCTCCAGGAAGTGCAGTGTACCCCAAACAGAATAGATCCAAATAGACATACTCCAAGACACTTACTAATCAGAATGTTAGATGTCAAAGAGAAAGAGAGAATCTTGAAAGCAGCAAGAGAAAAGCAATCCAACATATACAATGGAAGCCCAATAAGACTATGCATAGATTTCTCAGCAGAAACCATGGAGGCAAGAAGACAGTGGTATGATTTATTTAAGTTACTAAAAGAGAAAAACTGCCAACCAAGAATGCTATATCTGCAAAATTGTCCTTCAAAAATGAGGGGGAAATTAAAATATTTTCAGACAAAAAAAAAACTGAGAGAATTTGTGACCAAGAGACTGGCTCTGCAAGAAATACTAAAAGGAGCACGAGAGACAGATAGGAAAAGACAGGAGAGAGAGGTGTGAAGAAGAATGTAGAAATGAAGACTATCAGCAAAGGTAAAAAGAAGGAAAGTTACATATGACATACAAAATCCAAAAGGCAAAATGGAAGAAGAAAGTACTACCCGTACAGAAATAACACTAAATATTAATGGATAAAGGCCCCAATCAAAAGGCATAGCCTGGCAGAATGGATTAAAAAAACAGTACCCATCTATATGCTGTCTACAGAAAATGCATCTTAGACCCAAGGATAAACATAGGTTGAAAGCGAAAGGCTTGGAAAAGATATTTCACACAAATAACGATCAGAAATGAGCAGGAGTAGCTATACTAATATCCAACAAATGAGACCTCAAATGTAAAAAACTTTAAAAAGACAAGAAGGACACTATGTATTAATATAAGGAACAATTCAACAAGAATACATAACAATCATAAATATGTATGCACTGAGCCAGAATGTTCCAAAATACATGAAGCAAACACTAAAAAGAGAAATAGACATATCTACCATAATAGTTGGAGACTTCAATTCCCCACTCTCATCAATGGACAGATTGGATCAATAAAGAAACAGAGAATTTGAATAATACAATAAATGACCTGGACTTAACAGACAATTATAGAACCTTACACCCCACAACACCAGGATACACCTTTTTCTCAAGTGCTTTTGAATCATTCTCAAGGATAGACCATATGCTGGGTCACAGAACAAGTCTCAATAAATTTAAAAAGATTGAAATCATACAAAACACTTACTCAGATCATGAAGGAATGAAGTTGGAAAGCAATAATAGGCAGAGTGCCAGAAAATTCACAAATATATGGAGGCTCAACAACACACTCTAAAACAACCAGTGGGTCAAGGAAGAAATTACAAGAGAAATCAGTAAATATCCCAAGGCAAATGAAAATGAAAACACGACATATCAAAATTTATGGGATGCAGCAAAGGCAGTGCTAAGAGGGAAATTTATTGTCCTAAATGCCTATATCAAAAAATAAGAAAGGGCAAAAATCAAGGAATTAACTGCCCACTTGGAAGAAGTAGAGAAACAACAGCAAACAAACCTCAAAGCAAGCAAAAGGAAAGAAATAACAAAGATTGTAGCAGAAATAAATGAAATTAAGAACAAGAAAACAATTGAGAAAATCAACAAAACCAGAAGTAGGTTCTGTGAGAAAATCAATAAGATTGATGGATCCTTAGTGAGGTTGACAAAAAAAGAACAGAACGAATGCAAATAAACAAAATCAGAATTGGAAGAGGAGACATAACCACTGACCCCACAGAAATAAAGGATGTAATGAGAGGATACTATGAACAACTTTATGCTAATAAACTAGACAATGTAGAGGAAATGGACAACTTCCTAGAAAAGTATGAACAAACAAAACTGACTTGAGAGAATAGATGGCCTCAAAAAAACAATCACAAGTAAAGAAACTTAATCACTCATTAAGAAGCTCCCCCAAAAGAAAAGTCCAGGACCAGATAGATTCACATGTGAATTCTACCAAACATTCAAGAAAGAATTACTACCAATCCTGCTCAAACTCTTCAAAAAATTGAAGAGGAGGGAATGCTAACTAACTCATTCTACGAAGCCAACATCACCCTCATACCAAAGGCAGACAAAGATATTACAAAAAAGAAAACTACAGGCCAATCTCTCTAATGAATATAGATGCAAAAATCCTCAACAAAATTCTTGCAAATCGAATCCAGCTGCATTAAAAGAATTATACACCATGACCAACTAGGATTCATCACAGTTATCCAAGGATGGTTCAAAATAAGAAAATCAATTAATGAAATACTCCATATCAATAAGTCAAAGCAGAAAAATCACATGATCATCTCAATTGATGCAGAAAAGGCATTTGACAAAATTCAACATCCTTTCTTGTTGAAAACACTTCAAAAGATAGAAATAGAAAGGAATTTCCTCAACATGATAAGGGGAATATATGAAAAATCCACAGCTAACATCATCCTCAATGGGAAAAAAATGAAAACTTTCCCCCTAAAATCAGGAACAAGACATGGATGTCCACTATTACCATTGTTATTCAACATTGTGTTGGAAGTTCTATCATTAAACAAGAAAAATAAATACAAGCCATCAAAGTTAGAAAGGAAGAAGTAAAACTCTCACTGTTTAAAAGATGATATGATTCTATATGTCAAAAACCCTGAAAAATCCACGCAAAACTACTAGAATTGAAAAATGAGTACAGCAAAGTGGCAGGTTGCAAGATCAACACTTAAAAATCTGTAGTGCTTCTATACACTAGTAATGAACAATTTGAGGGGGAAATCAAGAAAAAAAATCCATTTACAATTGCAACCACAAGAATTAAATATTTAGGAATAAATTTAACTAAAGATACAAAAGACCTATTCAAAGAAAACTGTAATAAATTGCTAAAAGAAATCACAGAAGACCTAAATAAATGGAAAAGCATACCATGTTCATGGATTGGAAGACTAAATATAGTTAAGATGTCAATTCTTCCTAAATTGATTTACAGATTCAATGCAATACCAATTAAAATCCAAAAAACTTACTTTTCAGAAATAGAAAAACCAATAACTAAATTTATCTGGAAGGGCAGGGTGCCCCGAATAGACAAAAATATCCTGAGAAAGAAAAATGAAGCTGGAGGTCTCACACTACCTGACTTTAAGGCATATTGTGAAGCTACAGTGGTCAAAATAGCATGGTACTGGCATAAAGATAGATATACTGGCCAATGGAATTGAATACAGTGTTCAGATATAGACCCTCTTATCTATGGACAATTGATCTTTGATAAGGCAGTCAAGCCAACTCACCTGGGAAAGAACAGTCTCTTCAATAAATGGTGCCTAGAGAACTGGATATCCATATGCAGAAGAATGAAAGAGGATCCATATCTCACACCCTATGCAAAAATTAACTCAAAATGGATCAAAGACCTAAATATTAGATCTAAGACCATAAAGCTGTTAGAAGAAAATGGAAGGAAATATCTTATAAATCTTATAATAGGAGGCAGTTCCTAGACCTTATACCCAAAGCATGAGCATCGAAGAAAGAAAGAAAGAAATGGGAACTCCTCAAAATTAAACACTTCTGTGCATCATAGAACTTCGTGAAGAAAGTAAAAAGACAGTCCACATAATGGGAGACAATTTGGAAACGTTATATCAGATAAAGGTCTAATATCCAGAATATATAAAGAGATTGTTCAACTCAACAACA